>CAUYPK010147067.1:0-18826 GCA_963574355.1 Loris lydekkerianus | reverse complement strand
TCCAAGAAGATGCAATGAATAATTTCTATTCCTTTAAATTTACTGAGGTTAGACTTGTGACCTAAGATGTGATCAATTTTGGAGTATGTTCTGTGGGCTGATGAGAAGTATGTGTATTCAGTTTTGTTGTGATGAAATGTTCTGTAGATGTCTGCTAAATCCAAATGTTGGATGGTTAGGTTTAAACCTAAAATTTCTTTGCTGAGCTTCTTATTGAAGGATCTATCCAACACTGCCAAAGGAGTGTTGAAATCTTGGACTATTATGGAGCTGGAGGGAATCAAATTGCTCATGTCTGTTAGAGTTTCTCTTATAAATTGAGGTGCACTCTGGTTTGGTGCATAAATATTAATAATTGAAATCTCATCATATTGTGTATTACTCTTAACAAATATGAAGTGACCATTCTTATCCTTCCTTTCTTTTGTTGGTTTAAAGCCTATTGTGTCTGCAAATAGAATTGCAACAGCTGCTTTTTTCTGATTACCATTTGCCTGAAATATGAATGACCATCCTTTTACCCTGAGTCTATTTTTATCTTTTACGGTAAGATGTGACTCTTGTATGCAGCAAATATCTGGCCTGAGTTTTTGTATCCAGTCACCTAACCTGTGCCTCTTTAGAGGATAGTTTAAGCTGTTCACATAAACGGAGAATATTGAAACGTTGGGTAAAATTTTGGGTATCTAGTTTTTCGAAAGTCCAGTGGACATTTTTAATCCTTTTGCCACTGTGGAAATTGGAGTTTGATCAAAAGTTTCTGAGTGAGTTTGCTTTTGTTGTAGAGGATTTGGCTGGTTATGATGGAGGATAGGTCTGAGAATATCCTGAAGAGCTCGTTTGGTTATGGCAAATTTCTTCAACATATGAATGTCATTAATTTCTTCATCATAAATGAAACTCACTTTAGCTGGATACAGGATCTAGGGTTGAAAGTTATTTTGCTTTGGGAGATTAAAAGTTGATGACCACCATCTTCTGGCTTGAAAAGTTTCAGCAGAGAGATTTTCAGTCATTCTAATATTCTTCCCCTTGTAGGTAATGTATATCTTATGTCTGGCTGCTTTGAGAATTTTCTCCTTCATATTAACTTTAGTGAAATTAATTATGATATGCCTGGGGGATGTCTTATTCAGATTGAGTCGTACTGGGGTTCTGAAATTGTTTGCTATCTGAATTTCAGAATCTCTTAGCATGTCTGAAAAATTCTTTCATAATTTCATGGAGAATATCCTCTGTGCCTTGTGAGGCCACTTCATCAGTTTCTGCCATGAGGCAGATATTAGCCTTCTTGGAATTATCTCACAGCTCTCTGAGAGAATGATCTGTTTTTGCTCTCCATTTGTCTTCCTCTTTGAGAGTTTGGGAGCATTCAAAGGCTTTGTCTTCAATGTCAGAAATCCTTTCTTCTGTTTGCTCCACTCTGTTACTGAAGGATTCTACTGTATTTTTCAGATCTTTGATGGCTGCAAATTCTTGCTTCAGTGCATCAAAATCTTTAGTGGTTTTCTCGGTTTTCTCTTTAAATTCATTGAATTCTTGAGACTTTTGAATTTCTCCTCAAATTTCTAATTCCGACTTTTGAATTGCTCCTCAAATTTCTAATTCCAAATTTTCCTCCATTCTGTTAATCTTGTTTGCTTCCAAATTCTGAATTTGATTTCTGACATCTTGGCCAGCTGTTTATGAATGAGATCTTCAGTTACAACTGCCATATCTTTCCTTGGGGGGGGGGGGGTTGATCTATTCTGGTTATTCATGTTACCAGAGTCTTTCCGCTGATCCTGCTTCATGATTATTTTACATCGTTTGATTTTTCCCCTGCAGCTTTTTCGAGGACCCGTCCAGTGCTATGGCCTGAGAAACTTGGGACCTGTTTGGTTTGGTGGGGCTAAGTGGTTCTTCTTGTTTTCAGCTGGTCTGTGTCCAACCCTAGTGAAACAGTTACTCTGGGTTGAAGTCTGAGCTGTGGAGAAATAGCAGCAATTAAGTCACCCCACCCCCCACAGGCAACAATTGGAATAGGAAAATCAAACCTTCCTACAACCACACACCCAGGGCACCCCTTGAATAGTCCTCAGGCGATTGGCTCAGTTCAAAAGGTCAAAATCATTTGTCTTAGTCAGCACCTGTCTCAGGTGGGAGAGTTTAAAAGGTCTTTGGCAACTGGATCATGGGGGTCTGGTGAAAACTTAGATATGACTTGCTCTGGTGCTTTGTGAAGTCAGGAGGACCCAGCCAGCAAATAGATCAATCTGGGAAGGTTGATGCCTCCTTCCCTACCTTGTACCTCTATTATACCCAGTCACTGATAGCCCCGCAGGCCTGTGACCTAGTTGCCTCTAAGTGAACAGATACTACAGGCATTTGCACCTACCTGAATCACAAGGAAATCTATATGTGCTCAGCCAGGCCACTGCACTCTGCCTCTATCTAGTAGGGGGAGGTGAGGCCTGACAACCTAGGGCACTTGATGGAGGCTGGGGGGGTGTTCACTCAGTTCTAGCCCCACCCCTGATTGATGTTACTAATAGAACATAACAACTTTGTGGGAATTTGTTTCTGTCCCTGCTAAATTCCCCTGCAGAAGAGAAGCTATTTTGAGTTCTTAGAGCCTGTGCCTCAGGCTCTGTCTTTGCTCCTGTAAGTTTGTATTTGGTTAGCTGTCAGTTCTAGCCTCCTGCCTTCCTTTGTCTATAGGCTGACGATCCCCTGAGAGCCAGGTGCATCTTAGGCTCCATTAAGCAGTCCTCTGGGTAAGCCCCACCCTGGGAATTTCCCAGCTTTGTGCATGCATTTCTAGTCCCTGCACTCCACTCAGACCGGTACTGCCTCAGGCAAACCCTTTACTCAAGGGACCTGCATTTCTATTCCAGTTCTGTTCCCCGGTGGTTGATACCTGAGAAGATGCCCGGCCTCCTCTGGTTGCCCAGGGAGACAGGGGGTGTGGCTTCAGAATATCTGGGAGTGACCCCTATTGTTGCCAAAATTGGCTGCTGCTCTGTGCCTCTGGCCACCGCTGTTCTGGTTTGGTTTCCTCTCAGCCAACCGTACTCTCCTCACTCCCATGCCACAGAATCAGCACTGACCAGCTGCAGTCCAGGCCCTGTCCATACCCCTTGAGAAATCACCCAAGAATCTGGACTCTTGGGGGCAGGCCTCCAGACCTCAGAGTGAGAGTGGAGGGAGTGCTGGGAGCTCAGAATTGCTGGTAGAGAATATATACTGTTTTATACAGTTTTATGCCTGGCAGGAGAACACCGTAGCACCCTAGTTGGTGAGGTAGGTCCAGTTTTTAGAGGGTCTCTCCCATGGGGTGTAGTGGGAGGACCTTTGAACTCTGCTCATTTGTTTGTGGGGCACTCTGACCGTTCTCATGGGGGAGGGGACTCCCGTCTGCTTGGTGATGGATTTTGTACCTTTAGTTTGTATCCTTGGGGTTGCTGCTTGCCTCAGTGGGGTTGATGTGCGTTCTTCAACCTTCTATCTTGGTACAGCTCTAATTCATCAGGTTACTTGCTAAATTTCTGTCCTTTAATTCTCCTTCTGGACGGGAGCCTCTGTGGAAAGCTGGCTTCAGTCAGACATCTTGTCTCGATCCCCAGATCAATCCAGGCACTGTTTTCAATGCTGAGACTATAATGGTAAAAAGTAGTTCTTCCTCTCACACTGTAGTGGAAGGAGAGGTGTTCGTTAATTTAATGAAAAAAAAAAAAAAAAAAAAAAACACAGATAATGGCATATGTAAGTATGTATAGAGAATTATTTCAGAAGTTGATAAATGCTATGAAGTAAACAAAACATAGTGACATGACAGATTGAGATATGAAATTATAAAGGTGAGGGGAGGAAAGGCTCCTCTAAATGCATGGGATTTGAGCTGGATTTTGAAATGCAGTTAGTCATGGGAAGGACTGGGAAGAGAATGCTCTAGTCAGGGAAGGCAGCACCTGCAGTGTCATAGGTTGGCATGTCTGAGAAACTCAAGATGGATTGCTACGTGAAGACTGCAGAAAAGGGTAGATGCGTGCAAATAGCAAAGGAGATGAGCCATGGTAAGGAGTCTATATTTTTATTTTAAAAGAAATTGGAAAAACTGGAGAGATTTTAGAAGAGTGACTTAATCTATATAAACTGAAGTTGTCACTGGCAAACCCTGTGTGCAGTCACCCTGTGTGTAAGGCTCCCACAAGAACCAAGGTGGGAAATGTCAGTGGCTTAGGGAGGTTCATCGTAGTAGAGATGGAAAGAACTTACATACACTGTGAGTGGGGGAAGAGGTACACCTGCTGGATAAGGTGCTCTGGCAGCCAACCTTCTGCCTGTGCGTGCTTGCTAGTCTTCCTCTGAGCTTTGGGCTACCCAATCATCCTGTCTCTTCAGTGCAAACTCCTAGATTCAAAGTTCTTTGGAGAGACAGCGACTCCTGGTTTGGTCTAATCCCAAGGGAGGCTAGGAGCACATATGTAGAAGATTTCATGCTCACACCTGCTGTCACACCCCAGTACCTGTGCTATGGGGTCCCTGCACTCACACTTCTAGACTGGGATTCTCCTGGGCCTGGTCCTCTGTCAGTGTTAAACCCACATTTTGTGAGCATTTTGGAAAACGGTTTCTGTGTTCAATCCAAATGCCATTTGCTCTCAGCGACACAACCTAGGATTCCTTGATCTTTCTGAGCTCATTTGTAGCCCCGTTTACATTCTTCCTGAAGTTTCTAAATATTTGAGGAGAGGGACTTCAGCTTTTGTTTAAGGAACTGTCTTGATCTAAAATCCCTGTAATACAACCCCCAACTTAAACACACACACACACTGGATATGGTTTATATTCTATCGATTTAATGTAGTGTGTTTTTTTTCATATTACTATTAACATTTAACCCATCCAAATCCTTTAACTCTACTTTTAATGTAGTATCTCTTAGTTTTGAAAATGATTCATATTTGATACATTACAGTAGATTCTTTCCCAAGTATTGACAACGTTGTTGAAAGCCTTTAACAGCACCCCAAATTCATGCAATAGTTTCTATTCCTCAAATTTTTTGTCTTCTGC
Organism: Loris lydekkerianus; assembly: GCA_963574355.1. Taxonomy (NCBI): domain Eukaryota; kingdom Metazoa; phylum Chordata; class Mammalia; order Primates; family Lorisidae; genus Loris; species Loris lydekkerianus. The sequence continues at coordinate 13,768 of CAUYPK010147067.1, read as the reverse complement.
TCATCAAAATGGAAAGTATAATCAAACATGCTTGTATTTTCTGAGTACGTATAAGAAATATTGGCTTTATTAAATATGTAATTATCATATTAAAATAGTACAATATTTAAAAAGTAAAATTACAAGAACTTAAATCATTAAAATAAAATCCATCCTTATATATTCAGAGTATATGATTTAATTTTTCATTTTTCATCACTCTCAGAGTCTTAAAATACACAAGTATCTTCTCTGGATTCTTTTATCTTTTAAGGGGAATGTGCCATTCTCTCTAAAGACTTTAGTCTTTGGAATTAAACAGACCTGAATGAACAGACCTTAAATCCTATAGCTTTGCCACTCTGTTTTCTTGGGTAAAGTACTAACCTCTCTGATGCTGCTTCTACCCATCATGCAGCTGGATTGTGCCTACTGCACCAGCGGTGTTCGACTCTGTCACATAACATGCCTGGAGTTCTGCTCACAATGCCCATTTGTTACCAGTGTTCCCCTTACTGACTCCACATGTGTTTCCATTTGGTGTCATGGTTTATTAGGTGTTTAATCTCAGATAAGCACCTTAAACTTTTTAAGTGCATGGATATTTGAGGTTAATTAAATGCAAGAATGGACATGAAAGTACTTTAAAAACAATAAAACATTATTTAAATGCAAAGAATAGAAAACAGAACTAGAGTGACCTATTTTCTTAACTTAGGTCATCAAAAAATGCATCGCCATTACATAGTTTTTTGGTATCCCTCACAGAATAAAGTGAGGGATGCAAAAAAAAGAGACAAGGTCATGTGATAATACCACACAGCACTGAGGCTAAAGAGGGACAGTCATGGACAGTTAGTGCCCAGATAGGAAAACATTTGCCCTATTTCAGGTTTCCTGCTAGAATTGTTCACTTTCTACCAGCAACTATAACTACCAGCAACTATAATTTGACCTGCGTTATTCCTACAGGTTCTCCCACCTTCACTTTTTATAAAAATATTCCAGGCTCATGAATGCTTCTCTTAATTTTTCCTTACCTATTAGTCTCAGTTGAGACTCAATACTAAATAAGTGAACTTCCTCCAGATATTTAGGTACTAAACAAAAATACTTGCTTAGAAATTTTAATCCTTTACTACCCTGTCATTTACGAATACATCAACTGGTTTTAGAAAGCCCCTAAGCTAACCATAAAAAATACAAAATTAAATGGAATTTCATTAACATGGATTATATGGGCAGTTTTGTTAGATATAATGAATGAATCATGGCTTATTGAAATTTTTAATTGCAGCTTTATTCCTATCTTATTTTTAATATTTAAAACTCTCAGTTACTTTAAGAGATTTAGTTTTCTTACTATTTATTAATAAATCAAATCAATTGGTATTGAAGGGACATTTTATCCTCCTGCAGAGTTGTCAACCTACCACAGCTCTGATTATTCCCGAAGGGTGGGGAGGGGGAATCCCTGTAGTTGACTGGCCATCAATTGGCACATTTCAGTATCTTTCATGTGGAAGAAGGAAAATCAATTAAAGGAATAAAGGAAACCTCCTCATACTGAGGTAAATTAGATTTCTGTGGAAGTGGCATGAGGGACCTGGATATTATGCTTATTTTCCTTTATACTCAAAAATAATGTAAATAACCTTAAAGTAATTCTGCAGCAAGGGTGACAGATTTGGCTGAACTAGATGACAATGCTTCTCTGATCCTGTCTTATGACTGACTGAAAAATGGCACTTGTTGTAAGGCTGCAGAGCCAGGTTTTGGTAGCAGGGGAATCATCTTTCATGGGACAGTGTCAACTACACTCCACACAAATCATATCTGGCACCTTGACCTCACTGCTGCCATCATGTCACCATATGTGACAGAGGTCAGACAGTGTAGGCCACACTAAGATGTGCTGCTGAATTCCAAGATTCTAGCATAAAACTTAGTGTAAATAGAATAACTACATACCTGAGAAAGAAATAATAGTGATTAAAAGCTCCAGCTCTGGAATTACTGCTTTAAATTTAGATTCTCACTCATTGGCTGAGGCAAGTTACTTTATCTTTCTAGAAGTTACATTTTCCTCATCTATAATATGGGGATGATAACAGTACCTACCTCATAGATTTTTGAATAGATTTTGAAGGGAGGCTGTTTATGTAAGGTTGTTCTTCCAATGCCTGGAATAAAATAGATAATAATGATTGCTTTGTTAGTTTTTATTAGACAATACTTTGAATTCCCAAAATAGTGATCATATGGACTCTATAAGTGAGTCTTTGTGAGTAAGTGGCAGGTTTTATCACTGAACATTTAAATGACTGGATTTTGTTTGTTTTCATATTATTTTTAATTGAAATATAGTATTTGTATATATTTTTGAGGTTCAGTGTGATATTTGGATACATTATACATTGTGTAGTGATCTAATCAGGATAACTAGCAAATCCATCACCTCAAGTATTTCTTTCTTTGTGGAGAGAACAGCCACAAATCCTCTCTTCTGGCTATTTTGAAATATACCACACAGTATTATTATCTATCACCACCTCACTGTGCACTAGAAGACCCTAACTTGTTCCTTCTTATTAACCATCCTCTGGCTACCCACTATGCTACTCCATGTTTTGAATACCAGCATTTTTAGATTTCACATATGGGTGAGACCATGTGGTATTCATCCTTCAGTTCTTGGCTCATTTCACTTAACATATTGTCCTCTAGGCTCATCCATATTGTTGCAAATGACAGGATTTATATCTTTTTCTTTTACTTTTTTTTTTTTTTTTTGCAGTTTTTGGCTGGGGCTGTGTCTGAACCCACCACCTCTGGCATATGGGGCCAGCGCCCTACCCCTTTGAGCCACAGGCACCGCCCAGGGTTTACATATTTTTTATGGCAGAATAATGTTCCACTGTGTATGTCTACTGCACCTTTAATGTATCTATCCATTGACGCACGCCTCATTTGGTTCTATACCTCGGCTATTGTATCGTACTGTAATAAATATGAGAGTGCAGATGTCTATTTGCCTTTTGGTTGCAGGAAACAACTGATTTTGAAGAGCTTTCATTATTTTCTGCTCTTTTCCAAATTCCATGCTGGTCTGAAAGTGCTGATGCAAAAATCTTCCCAGTTTTCATTCATAAAAAAAATCTGCACAGTGGGAGTGATAATGAGAATAATCGTTATATTAAACAATCAATGCTCAGTATAATGTGATTCACTTTTGTTATAGTAGAGCCTTGGAAAATATGCAGCAGATTTTATTAGGTGATAATTTTAAGAAACATAAGTGAGTTTTTGTGTGTGCCAATGTTTCCATCTTGATACAGACGGCTCTTGCTGGCAGAAGGTAAGGGCAGAGGGAAGCTGATAAACCCGCCATCTTTTCGCTGAGAATACAAGAGTAATACAGCATATTGATCATAGAATTAATTTTGTCATTATTCTCTATTAGTATCTGTTTTCTTTTGTTCACCTTCTTTAAGATTGCTAGACAAAGACAATAGTTAACTTCTTTTCTTCTTAAAAAATAGCTATTGAGTGGATTTCATCTCCCCATCTCTTCTTTATTAATAATAAAATTAATGCTGCTAAATGGATGGCAAAAATCAATTTTTAACTGATGGTTAACATTTTTTTCAATATGTAATTTAAATAATTTCATGTTTTTCAAATACAGTACAAAAGTAGAAATTATGATTACACATTACAAAATATATTGTGGACAATTCATTGAAATGATCAAAGATTATGATATAGTTTAGTTAATAATTTATAGCGGTAAATTTTTTCTTATACAGTAAAAGTACATACAAAGGTATGCAGCTTAATTTAGATACCTATTATTTTCCTGGTACAAAAAACAATTAAGACAAGTGATATAAAAATACATGTAATGTTTTATTCATTAAAATATCAAATATTTAAATGAATAAGAATATTCCTTAAATTAGGGTTCATTGTACTTAATGTATTCTATATTAAAATCTTTTGAAATAAATAATTGCATAGAAATAGTGGAATTTTTATAAGCTAAATCATGTTGAGATTGGATTTTTTGATTAAAGATTAGCTAAAAATCTATTTTATCTCAACAATTTTTTATAATCTTTCAAGGAAATAATATTTGATTTTTCCATCTTAGTGAGCACAGAGTATTGAATACAGGATACATTTTTTATGTTTATTTTTCTCCTTATTAGATGTCTTATATGCCTGAAGATCAACATTCTAAATTTCAGTTACAATTATATCAGTACGATGCTATTTGGGACACTATAGCCTTGTGGTGCAACTTGAAGTAGATAATATGATGCCTCAGATTTGTTCATTTTACTTAGGATCACTTTGGCTATTTGGGCTCTTTTCTGATTCCATATAAAGTTTAGGATTTTTTTTTTCTAATTCCATGAAAAGGGGCATTGGTATTTTGATAGGTGGTATAAATTACTTTGTGCAGAATGATCATTTCAGCAATACTCATTATTCCAATCCTTGAGTATGAGAGATCCTCAACAATCTCGTTCATCAGTGTTTTATAATTCCTCTTCTTCTTCTTCCTCTTTTTTTTTTTTTTTTTTTTGAGACAGTCTCATTTTGTCATCCTGTGTAGAGTGCTTTGGGATCATAGCTCACAGTAACCTCAAATTCTTGGGCTCAAGTGATCTTCTTGCTTCAGCCTCCCAGAATGCTGGGATTATAGGTACCCACTACAATGCCTGGCTATATTTTTTAGAGATGTGGTCTTGTTCAGACTCAGGCTGGTCTGGAACTCGTGAGTTCAAGCAATCCACCACCTCGACCTCCCAGAGTGCTGGGATTACAGGCACCTACCACAACACCCTGCTATTTTATTAGAGATGGGGTCTTGTTCTGACTCAGGCTGGTCTGGAGCTTGTGAGTTCAAGCAATCCACCACCTCGACCTCCCAGAGTGCTGGGATTACAGGCACCTACCACAACACCCTGCTATTTTATTAGAGATGGGGTCTTGCTCTGACTCAGGCTGGTCTGGAACTCCTGAGCTCAAGCAATCCACCATGCTTGGCCTCCCAGAGTGCCAGGCCTTATAGTTCTTGCAGTGATCTTTTGCTCCCTTGGTTAAGTGTATTCCTAAGTACTTCCTTTTTTTGCAGCTATTATAAATGGCATCTAGTTCTTGATTTGATTCTCAGGTTTACGGCAATTAGTGTGTAGAAATGCTACTGATAGTTGTACCTTAATTTTGTGTTCTAAGACTTTGCTGAATGTATTTATCAATTCTAGGAGTCTGTTGGAGGAGTGTTTAGGGTGGTCATTTAAAATCATCTGATCTGTCTTGGCACCCCGTGAGTCGGGTGCCAGCCACATACACTGAGGCTGGTGGGTTCGAGCCCAGCCCAGGCCTACAAAACAACGACAACTCCAACCAAAAAATAGCCAGGTGTTGTGGCAGGCGCCTATAGTCCCAGCTACTCAGGAGGCTGAGGCAAGAGAATCGCTGAAGCCCAAGAGTTTGAGGTTGCTGTGAGCTGTGATGCCATGACACTCTACAGAGGGCAACATAGTGAGACTCTGTCTCAAAAAAAGAAAAATAATAGTAAAATTAAATAAAATCATATCATCAGCAAACGACTGTAGTTTGGCCTCCACTTTTCTGATTTGGATGTCCTTTATTTCTCTTTTTCTTGCCTGATTGCTCCGGCTGCACCTCCAGTACCAGGTTAAATTGAAGTATTAAAGGTGGGCCACCCTTGTATTGTTCCAGTTCATAAGGGGAATGGTTTCAACTTTTTTCCCATTCAGTATGATGTTGGCTGTGAGTCTGTCATATATGGCTTTTATTATTTTGAGGGATGCTCTTTATATGCATAATTTATTAAGAGTTTTTATCATAAAAAGTGGTATATTTTGTCACATACTTGTTTTTTGCATCTACTGAGATAATCATATAGTTTTTGTTTTTAAATTCAGTCTATGTGTTGAAACACATTTATTAATTTGCATTTGTTGAAACATAGAATAGCAATGTACCTCTAAAAGAGATTCGGTTGAATCTTTAGAAGTCATGGAGGTTAGGTAGACAGTTACTGATTCAAGCCAGTTCTCTTGCCAATTGTTGCTCTTCCCTTATTTGTTTAATGAACACTTATTGAGTTCTAAAATGTACCAAATGCAGAGAAGTGACTTGAGTTATAAAGGTAAATTTGGCATAGTCTGTCTTTCTAGGATGCTCAAAATCTACAAAGACTTTGGCCAAGCATCAAACCAACTGCAAATGATGTGACAAGGACTCTGACTGCAGCTTGACCTAACTACTATGGAATATAGGCTAAATACAGATATTACAAAAATGAATTAAAAAACCAAAATGATTGTATTTCAGATAAATAGATTTGAGAAGAGTTGTCAGGGACAAATCTGACTGTGTGGATCCCATGCACTGAGTAACAGGCCTTAAATATGAGCAGCAGAATATGATATAAAATTCTGAAAAAATATTTTACTAGTTTTCCATCATCAATTGCTATTCTTGCAAGATTATGGAACAAAAATGTTCAGAAATTGACTCTTAATTTTATAATTTTTTTCAACCTTTTTTTTTTTTCAGTTCTGTCACTTCTCTTTTGCCAAATAGTACTATCCATTCACCTGCAAGTTCTGCGAGTCAAATAATTAAAATATGTGAATAGAATTCCCAAGTTGGATGCATAAAAACCTATACATTTTCTTCACAGCTGTCCATGGAATATATAATTTGTTCTTCAAAACATCTGTATTTAAGCTTAAAGTTGATACTTTGTCCTTAATTTATGCTGCAATGCTTCCTACAGAATACTCTGAGTTAGAGTATTAATAGTATTAATCTACAGTTGCTACCCTAGTCACTTGGCTCATCTACTTAATGTTGGCCCTGCCATATTTCTCTCTGTATAGTACATGAGTGCGTGGATATTGGTGCACGTGTGTATGCTTAGAGGAGTCAAAAATGAGTCAAAATGTCACCATTGCTTAGATGTAAAATTCGTATTATATAAATTCACATTATCAGACTCAATACTTTATTGGAAGACTTGGAAACTTGAAAGTTTCCAGGACTATTTCAGGCTTTAATTACCCATCTGCATCCTGAATGCCACATTCAACAGTAATAGCTCTCATTTTCCTAATACACCCCAAATGTTAGTCTGAATGGTCATTTTACCTTTATTAATGAGGTAAAATTCCACTGAATTTCGAGTATTATAATTAATTGGAGAAATTAAATATATTTTTAAAGTTCAATAGAGACTCAGGCACAAATAAAGTCAAAGTATTTTAGTACGGGAAGTAAAAGCAGACATTTAAAGGGCTATCCTAGAGTATTTACTTGATTTGTCCCATGTTAAACAGCAAGTTGAACATTCTGACCATATCTTTTAGGTGATAAAAGTAATATATGCTCATGGATTTAAAGCATGAAACCATTGAAGAAAGTATAATTGAAAATAAAATCCAACCCATTTCCCCATGTCACATATCACATATTGTACTCTTTTCCTAGAGAAAACAATTTATGATAGTTTATGGGATATCCTTTCAGTGAATGTCTATGTTTATCTCAGCATAGGGGGATTAATCTCTTTCTATATAGGGATCCCTTTCCATATATCTTAAATAGGATTATGCTTTTCAGATTCTTCTGAATTTTAACTTTTGATATCAGAACACATTCATCTGCCTAATTCATTTTAACAAGTGCAAAAGATTTCATTGGTTCTGTGTTGTGGATTGACTTTGGTGGATATTTTAGTTGTCATCATGTCTTTATCATATTCCTTTATGATTGGCTTAATGGATATATTATTACCAAAGCCAACTGTTCTTCCCTCCACCCTCCCACCCCGAGACAGAGTCTTACTTTGTCACCCTCGGTAGAGAGCTCTGGTGTCATAGCTCACAGCAACCTCAGACTCCTGGGCTCACATGATTCTTGTGCCTCAGCCTCCTGAGTAGCTGGGACTACAGGCACCTGCTACCATGCCTGACTAGTTTTTCTCTTTTCAGTAGAGACGGGGTCTCATTTTTGCTCAGGCAATCTGCTGTCTTTTCCTCCCAGAGTGCTAGGATTACAGGCATAAGCCACCCCACCTGGCCTAATTGTTGACTTTTTTTTTTTTTTTTAAATCAGAAAAATTTAGTTAATCCATGAAAAGGGTGATATCAGGACATGAGTAGTAGAGTTGCCCCACTATTTAGTGATATGACCTTGGACATGAGGGGTTAACTCCCCGTGTCTCAGTGATTGTATTTGTAAGATGAATATATTTACAAATCAGCAACATTAGCTTTTGACTTACAGGTTGGTTGGGACAGTCCACTGAAATAAGATATGTTGAAGTACTTTTTAAAAGGTGAGGTATTTTTAAAACATAAAGCATATTTAGGTCCCACTCTCTTCGCAGAGTCACATGCCTCAATCATGGAAAAGGATCGTAAAGGAATTTTATTTTGTCAGGCTTTACTTCATCTGAGATTTAGGGAAGGCTGAGACCCCACTGAGCGGCAGCAAGGAGGAGGAGTTGGACGTGTCTCTTCCTGCTGCTTCAGTAACTTTTTTTTTTTTTTTTAGAGACAGAGTCTCACTTTATTGCCCTTGGTAGAGTGCTGTAACATCACCGCTCACAGCAACCTCCAGCTTTTAGGCTTAGGCGATTATCTTGCCTCAGCCTCCCACGTAGATGGGACTACAGGTGCCCTCCACAATGTCTGGCTATTCTTTGTTGCAGTTTGGCCAGGGCTGATTTTGAACCTGCCACCCTGGGTATATGGGGCTGGCACCCTACTCACTGAGCCACAGGCACTGCCCTTCTTCAGTAACTTTTATTATATTAATAGTTGCCCCTGTGGGTCCCACAAAAGCAGTACTAATATTGGGGAGCTTTTTACTTTTCTTTAATATACTAATAATGTATATTAGACAAAGAAAAGTAAAAAGTATGTTTATATATTAAACATATATATATACACATACATATGTTCATAAACAGGCAACTGGTAAACTAATAACTATATGCAAATTGTGAACATTTCAGATTTTCTAAAAGTTTGTTTCTTCAATAAAAATTTTTATTTTATGAATGCATTTCATCAACTTTTGCTTCTGGGAGCAAATAGTAAAATAACTGTAGGGATTTTCTCTATTTGCTCCATGCATCAGGAACCCCCTGAGAGAATAAGAAAGAGAACAGGTGTGGCCAGAAGGATTTTCTTGTATGCTCAAAGCTTGCTTGGTCCTCTTATTCACATCGCTCTTACCACCCTTAAAATAGGCACGGAAATTGTCCAGACTATGGCCCTATGTCTTATTATTGTGCTTACACTGTGCTTCTTATTTTCGTCTGTTTGGTTTAAGTGTTCACAGCTAATTAAATTTCCTTTAAAAATCCAAAATCACTATGCAACTATGCAAAAGCATAAGAAGTTGTCCATATAAGATGCAGAAAGATATCCTGGATACATTCAAGTAAAAAAAGCAAAGTACAAAACAGTGAATATAGAATGCTACATTTTATGCTTTAAAAAAGGAACAAGATTACATGTAATTTATAATTGCTAATGTCTACATAATTTCCTTCATCTTGCATGGAGAACATGGAAAGGATTAACAGAAAAAATAAAGAGTGGTTCTCTATAGGATTGGGGTGGCAGGCTGGATCCGGCCGCTACAGATGGATGAGGGGGGAACACGACTTTGCAATAATCTTGATTTTTATTGTTTGGATTTTTAACTTTATGAATGAATTAAAAATTCAAAAGACACCATTACATTAAACTTTTTTCTGAACTCCGTGATAGAGGTAACATAATGCACTGGAAACAGCCCAGGCTATGAACTTGAGGAGCCTGGGGCTGCCTGCTACTGTTGCCTGCAAGCGGGAACACGGTGAAATGCAGTCCCCCAGCCTCAGTGTCCCCACACGCTCCATAAAAGGAGGCTGCAGTTGGCTACCAGATGCCCTGGATATCATTGTGAGCTGTATTTTAATAGATCAAGTTTGTGCAAAATCTAGAGTCACTGTATTAGTGCTGTAGTCACCCATAAGTACACAAGCAAATTCTAATGTATTTGGCTATCCAAAAAGTTATCATAGTATTTCTTCTAAAAAGTCCATTTTACAATGTTCTTTCAGATGTGTTTTCTAAAAGGTAGGAACATTGCTTGAAATCATCTCTCTTTAAAATGTTTTATTATATAGCAGGATTCCTTGGAAGAATTTAACTTTTCAGCAAAAATTTAACCTAGAAATACATACTGGTGAGAGAAGGGGAGTGTGTGGAGCTGGCGGGGTGCCAGGTGTGATTTTCACACCAATATGACAAAAAGACGCTTTTGTCCCTATTTTCATTAGAGGAAATAAGGCTTGGAGAATTTTACGTTATGAAATCGATATTCTAAGTGTAAAAATGAGTGTTAACAGAATGCATCAGGGAAGCTAGGAAGATGAGTATCAACGTCTCCATGGACTACAGGGGCTGTATTCCTGCTGGGAAACAGTAACGACGGGGTAGTTTCCCTGACAGCTGTCACGGGGTGAGGGGGGTACACCGTGGAGCCGCCTCTGTCCCCGCTCCCCCCTCGTCCTCAGCAGAGACATATACGGGAAAGGGACTCACTGAGACGGTCACCCAGTGGTGCTTGTACAGACAGCAAAAAACACACACACAGGAGAGAGAGTGGCACACAGACAGACATGTACTGTCCGCAACGCAAACCCGGAGTCACCCACCACGAAGACGTTGAGGATACAACGGGATGGTCAGTAGTACAGATGGTTAAACCCGCGTCAAAGGCGGTGGGAAGCAGAGAGGGGGCGTCTGGGGAATGGAGACGGAGCCAGGCGAGCACGCGTGGGGTCTGAGAGAGACAGGGGGCGGGCAGGGCAGATGAGCGGCAGCAAGACGCGAGGGCGCAGGGAGGCGAGGGGCCCCGGGGGTCGGAGACACGCGCTTAACCAGACGGAGGGTTGCGCGAAGTCACACACAGGAAACGTGCCCGCGGGGCAGACGCGACGTCCGTGCACGCAACGGGAAACGTGCCCGTTGGGCAGACCTGACATTGGTGCGTGCACGGGGAAACGTGTCCTGGGGCAGACGCGACGTCCCTGTGCGCACCAGGAAACGTGCCCGCGGGGCAGACCCGACGTCGGTGCGCGCACGGGGAGAAGTGTCCTCAGGGCAGACGCGACGTCAGTGCACGCAACGGGAAACGTGCCTGCGGGGCAGACCCGACGTCGGTGCGCTCACGGGGAGACGTGTCCTCGGGACAGACGCAACGTCCCTGTGCGCACTGGGAAATGTGCCCGCGGGGCAGACCCGACGTCGGTGCGCGCAGGGCAGACATGTACATACACGAGGAGCGAGGCAGAGACCGTTCTCTGAAGACAGAATAAGGGAAGGAGGAAATAATAGTTCAAAAGCCGTGACTCCAGTGCTCGGGAGGATCCTACCAAGAATCCCTTGTCCCCGGCCATCGCCCTTGGGTCACAGTGAACGTTCTTATTGTATTTTTCTACTTCTGTTTATTTCATTATGTTCTGGGGAGGAAATTTCTCCTACTCTTTGCATTTTATTCCCTGTCAATATTTCTTGGTAATTTCTACATTTCCTTAGTTTGCATTCCTTAGATTTCCTACACACCTGTTGATCCAAACGGCTTCAGGTTGGCTCATTGGTCTGATAATGACATTGTACAAGTAGGAAGGTGGCTACTTTGTGGTAATATGTGGACCCCAGAGAATCTGGAATTGTCTGTATTAAATTTTAAACCAATATGATGTGAAATATTTTGAGAAAGATTCTTTATTGATTATATTTCTAAATAAATACATGCATGGCATACTAGGGCTTTCATATAGGCATACATATAGGCATACTAGGGCTTTCCAGAAAGTTTCCAGCCACGTATATCTCTACTTTTCATAGTACATGGCTGGATACTTTCCAGACAGGATATATGTTTATAGATGTATCTGTCTGTCATCTATTTTTATCCTTACAAAATAAAACTTTGCTCGGCAGTTGATCACACTGTTTCTTTGCAATATTGTCTTTCAAAGAGAAAGGGCACCATGTGGGTTGACGTTGTGTTCCCACAAGCATTTCCAGCTGATGCGCCAGGCCAGGCATGTATGCAATGTGGTCGATTTCATATATTTTGTACAGCTTTTCATTTTACTTCCCAGTGAGAGAGGGAAAATAGGAAAGGGTCAAGATTCTACAAATAGGAAAACAGTCTGGATCCCAAGTTCTCCACAAATTGTGGTCGACAGACCTCATTTACCATTCAATTGCTGAAGTCTAGACTGTGCTCTAACCAACCTCAGGAAAAGAAGGCTAGGAAGTGTCACTTTAATGAGGTCCATAGCTATTTCTATGCACACTGTGTTGAGAAGCACTGGCGAGAAAACTGAATTTCTGAAAGATATGTTCAAATACAGAGGGAGGGCAATGAGGGAATGTATTTCAGCACTGAATTTTGTACATTGAAATTGCCCTGAATATATCTCTATCTATTCAGTTTTCTTTTTTTCCTTTCTTCTTAATACTAAATCATACGATCTTTATATGATACTATTCTTTTATGAGTTTTCTCATTGCCCTTCTGCTTAACAAGAAATATCCAGAATAATAAGTTGCTAGCAGAAAAAGAAATTGTACTTCATTTCACAAACTAATGTTGAAAATCATTCATTCAAAGTGAAAAGTTATCTTTAGGTGAATTGCAAAGGAGCATGAACCTATGAATCCTGTGTGAATACTCACACATACATACATATATTTATAAATCAAACAATGTTTATATAATGTTATGTGAAAATATTTTGGCCTAATCATATGCAACTAAAACATTATAGACTACTTCTTAGCATTTATCAGAAAACATGAATTTTAATACTAAATAAATACAGATGCATCCATATTCAATGGAAAAATACATAATAATGGTAATTTAGGGAACAAATTTTAGGTGATTGTTCTCTTATAAGAGAGATTTATTTGTCTAAATAATTCATCACAGGGTGCTTAACATTGCAGCTTCTTTTCGTGGATTTAAAATTTACAAACATTGATTTATGTGCAAATCTTTGAAACACATGGCTTGCCTAAAGTCAATTGCATACATTTTATTGCCTTCATTTTTTTTTTTTTACATTTTATTGCTTTAAATGTTAATACATCTGTTTCTAGTTTTCTACAAAGAAATAACAATTCCTTGATGCTCAGGACATGTCTGTTTATCTGTGAAATATAGGTCATTTCAAAAGTTTTGTCCGTTTTTATGAGTCTACTATAAACTATAATATCTCAGTGAATATTTATTCAATTTAATCGAAATAAGAGCCATTTGAATCAGTGCACTTTTGCTAATGTAACACAAGTTGATTAATTCCGTCGGCATAAAAATTGGGTGCTCGGGATTCGATGAAGTCAATGAAGGCTGTTATTGCTAGGTCCTGATTGGCAAAGGTTCTACCGGTGAGAAAGTTATCGAAGTGCTTGAAAAGATGGTAGTTGGTTGGCGAGAGGTCTGGGGAGTATGGTGGGTGGGGCAGAACTTCGAAGCTCAATTCCTTTAATTTTCGGACGGTGATCTGTGAGACGTGTGGCCGGGCGTTGTTGTGGAGCAGGATCGGACCTCTTCTGTTGACCAGTGCTGGCTGCTGCTGACGCAATTTTCGGTACATTTCATCTATTTCCTCACAATAGGACTCTGCTGTGATGGTTTGGCCTGGTTGCAGAAAGTTATAGTGAATCACACC
>CAUYPK010147066.1:0-25548 GCA_963574355.1 Loris lydekkerianus | reverse complement strand
AAGTATCCAATGTACTCAGCCCTACTATGAAGCTAAACTATAGCTTTCACATGAAGTCTATTAACCCAACTATACCACAGGACTATGAGGAAAGGACCAAGGAAGGGGAAGGGAGGGGGGAGGTTTGGGTGGAGGGAGGGTCATGGGTCAGGCCACATCTATGGTGCATATTTTTATCTATAATAAAAAAAATAAAATTAAAAAATAAATAAATAAACTTCCCTTATGGAGAAAGCATAACTTGTAGTAAGCAGCAAGGAGGGTGGTTCATTTCACTTAGTAATAAATGAAATCATATTCGACTAATTTGATGAAGACAGTAAGTCAAAATTAAATGGGGTGGCAGTTGGTATTGCTGAAACTACAAATCTTATTGAGAAGCTTCTTACATTTAAAATATGCAAAATGCAAGCAAAATTTAGTAGTGAGAGTAAAATTAAATATTTAATGACATAATTAAGTCTTATTAATGGTATGTTCTTTATTTTGCAGATTAAATATTCACAATCATTATCATCTCTTTCATCTTTATTACTAAAGCAATGTGTTTTTCATAATTATTTGTTAGGTATTTTCATTAACATTTGATGAATATTAATAGTTAAAATAAAAAACAGTTTTTATTTCTGTTGTAATGACTTCACGGTGAACATAATATATAACTGTTTATAATGTGCTCTACTTGCTAATATTTAGATTGCTGATTTTGATGCCATGGAGTGGAAATATGGGTCTTTATGGGTGAAAAATGACAATTGTCAGATTGTTCCATTATTCTGTCTTTATTTAATATACTATTCTTGATGTAGCATCATTGTGGGAGCAATACGAACACAACTTACAACTAAAGTTAAGTAGTATTTTAGGCCGAATCCTACTCCTGCGTTAATAATGGCTTGCCTTCCTTCTTAGATGCCCTAATTCCTTTCCCACTTTTACTTCATTCATCTCACGGTTCCAGTCCAGCAGAATTATACCAGCTCTGGCACATTATCCCTCTGTGACATTTAAAGCTCAGACTGATGGCCTCACAGATATTTTTCTTCTGGGACAAAGGATTAGAGTTTTCCTTCCTGGACAATAGGAAACAAATGCGTGTGGCTTTCCTAATTTTTCATTCAGACAGCGATTACGGAGAGTAAACAGGAATGGGGCAGATCGGCGTGTGCAACGGATACAGAATGCACATGGTGACCATCCCTTCCTGTGCCGCGTGTGGTGGCCAGATTGTCTTCAGCGGCACATTGGGGAGCTTGTCACTTCTGGGGAAACCCAGGAGCCATCCGTGACCACCCCCACTTCTGGCTCCCACACTGCAGGCTGCAGGCCAAGGCATTTTCTGAAACCTTAAGTGGATTTTCTTTAAGGAGGACCCTCAGGAAAATGACGGTGATATATTCTAGTCTCATGGTCAGGTCTGCAATCACATTTCAAAGTAGTCTCTGGATCCCTGCTCAGCATTCTGTTACTGACACGGGCGGGCGCAGCCTTGCAGTCCAGACAGAGCCGGTGCTAATCACAACAGGGTGCCCCTTGGCTTCCTTGGGAAAGCTTTTTCTCTTCGGCAGAAGCTATCTGCATTTTTTAAAGCCACAGCCTGTTGGAAAGAGCTCTGAACCACAAAAATGTACAGCAGGGGAAGGAGAGTTCCTAGCTATTAACCACCTACAGGTAGTTAATCAGAATTGAGAAGAACCCGTATTCGTTTCAATAGCAACAACAATTTGCTGAGAACTTACTACATCGGGCCTTTCTAAGGACTATTTCTGATTCTCACAAGACCCTGCTCAGTGGGCAGAATAACCCTATTTAGGGACAAGCCAGCAGGAGCTCAGTAAGTTAGGTGACTGCTGTAAGGTCTCAGGGCTGATGAAGGATGGAGCTAGGGTTCAAAGCCAGTTCTTTCTGGCTCAAAATCCTGTGTCCCTCTTATCACTTGACATGCCCTACCTCCCTGCCATTTTCTAATGTGATTATATAAGACATGAGCTGCAGGTACATCTCACTGTTAAGAAAAGCCCAAATACACACAGGCACAGGACAAAGGAGTAAGTCCCACCTTGTTCATGAAGCCAGTGCTCGAACCTTGTGTGCAGGAAGCCTTCTCTGTGCCCCCGCCTGACCCCCGGCCCTTACTTGGCTCTCTGATTATTTGTGCCGGGACTAGAAAGTACTGTGCCCATTCTCAGACTTCACATGTGAGCGTGTGTCCCTGTAACCGGGCCGTCAGCAATTCCTTGTGAGAAAGGGCCCGACTTAGGTGTCTGTGCGTTCCCCAGACTCCTACAGATTGCTAACCTGGAATAGCTAAAACTCAGATTTTAATAATACGTGCTTGATCATTTATGCTTTTAAAAAAATTACCAGTTCCGGCCTTTCCCAGTGACGTGCACTCTCACTGCGACTGAGAGCCTGGCTGTGTGTGGATGGCACTACCCAACGCCAGAGCCCAGGGGCAGGGTCAGTGCCAAGAACCCACCTTTCACATGACAAGCAGGCTTTGCTTTCCTCCTTCTTCCTTTGAGCACATCAAGAAAAAAAGTCACGTATGGACTCAACAAGGACAAATATGGACTCCCACACCCCAGAGTGAGCTGGCGGGTCAGCAGCAGTGAGGACCGCACACACGCAGGTGACGTCAGGCTTCCCTCCCTCCCATCACTAACGTCTCTCCTTGTCGAGTCTGCAATGTGACCATTGTTTATTACCTATTGAGCCCAGCACCATATTTGGCTCTGCACACAAGACTGATAGATTCTTCCTGTCACCAGCCTCACTCTGATGGCAGCTCTCCAGGCCTCCTCCGTGTCCCTCCCTCCTCCCTCCACCTTCCAACAGCCCTGAGGCTCTGAGTAGGCCTCTCTGTGGCTCCTGCTGCCATGGACCCTTTTGAAGAAGCCATTTCCGGGAGAGGAGGGAGCTGCTGACGGATCCCCAGCTGGCCTCCATGCACAGAGACCTGCTCCCCGGTGGTGAATCATCTGAGTCCTGGAAGCTGCTGACAGCTGTAGGGGCCTTTCTGGAATCATCTCCCTCTCCACCTGCCCTCAGCTTTCTGCAGCTTCAGAGGAGAGGGCGTGAAAGTCACAGGCCAGGGATATACAACATTCAGCAGGAGGGGAAGGCCCGGATGCACGATCAATGTTCCTATCTTAAGGAGGGAATCCAATTTGGAGTGTGGAATGAGGGCCACACAGACCAGGAAGTCAGTTTCATCAGGCATCCTAAAGTGGGTTGCTAAAGCTTCACGTGGACTCGATTTTGTGTTGGTCTTGTAGAATTGTGGCTTCAGATAAGGAAGGACACTCCGCAACATTAGGGGCTGTGAGGTGGAGGGACAGCATCACAGTGACGAGACTGTCACCAACTATCAATGTGACCTTAGGCAGGTACCCTGAAACTTACTAATGCTGTCACTTGAAAGCCACACTCGCTGTAACCAACCCAGGGAATATCTTGTTTCATTAACTCAACTGAAGATGAAGAGAGGTCATGGGAGCTAAACCTGGAGTTTGACGGCCTGAAATTGCAGCTTGAGGGATGAAACTTTGCTGATACATGTGGTGTGTCCGGCGTTGTGCTGGCCCCTGGTGTTCTCGATCCAGTGATTCCAGTCTCACCTTGGACCAGTGAAGAGCGTGGTTTAGCGGAGCAGCGTGGTGGTTTTTCAAATAATACTGATCAGTTCTCATATTTTCTGACACCAAATGGGCAACCTGTAAGTCAAGTGATGTTAACCACATGGAGTTAGCCCAGACCCTACAAGTGATAGGCTCAGTCCAACAAGACAGCCACTCACAAATAGGCCCTCAGGGTGCTGTGCTCTGAATGTTTGTGCTTCCCTGAAACTCATGCTATACTCAATCCCCACTGCTGTAGCATTAAGACAAGGGGTCTCTGGGAGGGATTATGTCACGCAGGTAGAGTCCTCACAGTTAAGGCTCTTCAGAGGCCTGAAGGAGTTCGTGCACGCTTCAGCCACATGAATGTGCCATCTGTGAGGAATAGGCCCCCACCAGACACCAAATCTGCTGGCACCTTGATCTGGGACTTGCCCGCCTCCAGAATGGCAAGCAACACATTTCTGTTGTTTAACAGAAATCTCTGCCAGTCTGAGATATTTTATTTCATCAGCATGAACAGATTAAGACACCAACTCACCCACACCTCTGCCCAGCCAGCTACAAGCTCAAGCCCCCTCATGCTTGATAATTCACTGCTGTGATTCACAGAACTTGAGAAAAATACCACACTTACTGATTCCAGTTTATTACACAGAATGTAAACAGATGAAGCAGGACCAGTCAGAAGAGGTTTCCAGGACAAGGTCTACACGGGCCCCAAGCATAGGAGCTCTGCTCCTGCAGAAGTGGGGCACCCCACCCTCCTAGCAAGTGGTTCACCCATAGAGAAACTCCTCCAATCTTGTTTGTGGTGTAGGGTATTTGGGGTAGGGGTTTCATTATGGAAGTATCCTTGATTAAGTCACTGATTGCTGGTGACTGAAGTCAATCCCCAGCCCCTCTCTCTTCCCTGGGGTTGGGCAAGGGTGATAGATGGAGCTTAAAGCTCTAACCCCCATCATTTCTGGGTTCCCCCTCCTGCAGCCTCCTCTGTGAGTAACTCATCAGTATAAACCTCGGGTCCAAAGGGGGCTTATTATGAATAACAAAAGACATTCCTGTTACCAAGGAAATTCTGAGGGTTTAGGAGCTGTAGGTGACCTGATCACTGGGATGTCAGGAAACCTGACAAAGACCAAATATACACATGCACAAATATACATGTACACCCATAGACCAAATATACACATGCATGCATATACATGTACATGCACACACACAGACCAAATATACACATGCAGACATATGCATGTACATGCACACACACAGACCAAATATATGCATATGTACATATACATGTACATGCACACACAGAGACAAAATATACGCATACATACATATACATGTACATGCACACACACAGACCAAATATACTCATATATACATGCACACACACAGACAAAATATACACATACATACATATACATGTACATGCACACACACAGACCAAATATATGCATGCATGCATATACATGTACATGCATGCACACACAGACCCAATATATGCATGCAGACATATACATGTACATGCACACACACAGACCAAATATATGCATGCAGACATGCATGTACATGCACACACAAATACACATATTTATCACACCACAGGTGGACAGAGAGAACACTAACATGTTTGATCCAGAGGTGGAGAGCTGAGTACCCCTTCTGCTAACCGGGGAGGCTGTAGTTCACAGAAGGGGCCTGTGAACTAATGGCAGTGGGCAGGGTCACTGCATGCTGAGGTTCAGTATGGCTGTGGCATCATGTGCAGCCCAAACCTTCACAAATGTGTGACCTTGAACAGATTATCACACCCCAAGCCTTAGTCACCCTGTCCATAATTGGGGCTAATAACTGCAACCTTTCTGGAGTACTGTAGTGCCTGGCATGTGACAAGCACTCCATGAATTTAAGCTATTCTTATTGGGTGATGATGGTCATGATAAAGGAAAGTTTCAGAACAGTGAGAAACCATGTGTGGCTGAAGCACTACGTAGGGAAGTGGCCCCAATTACCATGTGATCCGCGAGACATCTGTTTCCTCAGGCAACCATATGCAGACCCCAGACAACTGGCTCCCAGACAATTGCTTAATGGTCCGTGGGGCAACCTGTCCTGCTTCATGCTGGGGAGCTGCAGGGCTCTCCTCCTGGCATCCGCTTCCTTGAGGCCTAGGCGTCTACCTAGCTTGTCTGGTACCGGCTCCAAATTGGATGACGCCCTTCATCGGGAAGAGCTAATCTTTGAAACAACAGCCGTAAAATCAGGCAAAATATTTTTTGAAACAAAGGAAAACATTTTGTGTCTAATCAAAACAGGGGAGAGAGGGTCAAGTTTTTGTGATATAGTCCTCCAAATAGTGACCAAAGACTCTGCCGCTCAGTGGTGCCCTGCGTGCCCTGGCAGGAGGGTGGTGTGGAAACCCAGGGGCTGCAGGCGACCTGATCACGGGGGTGCTTGTCAATCTAGGAGCGCTGTGGGGTGGTCAGGGAGTGTAGCCCACTGGGAACGCAGGGCTGACCCAGGGGTGAGCCCCAGGGAGAGGACGTACTCGCACCCTGAGTGGGTGTTTCATAACTGAGCTGCGCCTGCCACTATGAATGCCCCAACTGGGATGGCGAGAATGAGTGGCAGCCGACATCTCCAAGCCAACTGGTCTCCCTTTGCATACCCACCTGCTCCGGACGGTCTCTCCTCTGTGTCCAGCACCCACACTGGGACCTCAGGTTGGAACTTGTCTGTCATCCACATCATCACAGCATGGTGGGGGCTGCTCCACCTGCCCAGGGCTGGATAGGACAGGGGCTTGGGGAACACCGCTCCCTGGGACTTCTATGGTCAACACTCCTTCTGACTCCCAGGGGCCAGGACAGGGTAAGTACAGCCACAGCCAAGTCGTCACTGTCTCTCTCTTGCTCCGGGCCTGACATGAGCCGGAGCCAGACCCCTGGGTTTTTAGCTCATTTCCTGATGTCACTTCTTCATTAAAGAAGAAGACGGAGACAGCTGAGGAAATGCTGGCAGCTTGGGGCCTTGTGGCGCCGTTTGCAGTCTCCTTGGCCTGCAGCCTGCCCGAGACTCACATGAGGGCTCTCAACCATGGAGAAAATGAGATGCACTGTCAGGTCTACAGCTGTGGAGACAGCGTCACCTCTCTCCTCCCCGCCACAGCTCTTCAGGACGCCAAGGCACACGCTTAGAGCCTCCCCTTGGGGGGCAGAATCACAGAAGCCACCACACACCAGCTAGCAGTTGCATCTAGGAATTCTCAACCCTATGGGTCACACTTGGGGGCCCCAGGCAGGGGAACACCAGCTGTGCCAGACCATCAAAGACCTGCAGAGACACATTAACCCTGAAAGAAATGGGAAGGCGGCTCTGAGGACTCACGGTTGTTGGTGAGAGGCAGGTGGGATGCAGAAGGCAAACGTACAGCTGGATCCAACTGGCAATCATCAGACTTCCAGGAAGTGCCTGAGAGGTGTGGCGCTGGACATCCAGGAAATGGAGGAACGAGCACAGACCGTGACAAGGCGAGGGTGTGCCATACTCATCAGTTCTTAAACTTCAGCGTGCAAACAGCCCTGAGTATGAGCTTGTAAAGTGCAGATTGCTAGTCTCTGCCCACTGAGATTCAGATTTTTAGCCGAAGGTGCTTATGCAGGAGGTCCTGTGTGGCTCATCTCTGGGGAATCGCTGGTTTGGAGGGAGCTGGAACACTGGAAGAGTACCCACCCCAGCTCAGGGCACGAGCTGATGGGAAGGGAAGCTTGAAGAGACTTCTTGGCATCAATACTGAGCCGAGTGAGTCTTTGAGATGAGAGTAGAGGTTGAGAATGGGTGGGAAGGTCCAGGCATAACATCACAGGAACAAGGAAGTAAATCCAAATACTTTTTGTGGCTGTGTGACCTGAATACTCACACAAGGCTCTGTGTTCAGGGTTTAACACACTGTGGTTTTTGCTATTTTGAAATTCTTAATAATTTCATCATTGAATTGTGTTTTGAACAAGGGGACCTTGCCACTGATGGAGCCAGCTCCCCTGGGACACTGGGAACAACGGGGAGGTTCAGGTGCTGTTGAGGTTTGAGGTGGGAGGGGGTTAATCCTTCACGTCCTCAAATGCTGTCATCAAGGAGCTTGAGTTTTATCCAAGAAAGGACAGGATTTGAGAGGGTAGGAAGGAGTTAGGTTTGTATTCTACAAGGACTACTCTGGGAGCTGCAAATGGACACGAGGCTGTGGGGCCAGGAGACCACAGGACCCTGTCTGGCCTCCATCAGCCAACCGGAGAAGTGGCTGGCTTAGACCTTTGGTGATGGTTTGGATTGGAGGTTGACAGAGAGGGACAGAAGGCCAGGATGATGCTCAGATTTCTGGCCCAAGTGGGTTGCTTGTTTTTGCTTGTGTTGCTCCCAAATGAAATACTTCGTTGAGTTTTTTGCTTTTCGTTTTCTTATCTGTGATGATGTTTATTCTAAAAACACATCAGCATTGTTCATGTACATCCGCATTTGTCAGCAGGAGTCTTTTTGTAATATAGAAGTAACTCTTGCCCTTTAATAAAAAAAAAAAAAAAGTGAGGGGGAAATGTCATTTGGTCCAAAATTCATTTGCCCATTGTACATCTAGGATAAGATCTGACCTGTTGGTTACAGGGTGGAGAGGGCAGTGAAGAGAGGCCTTAGCCAGGGTATCTGTAAAATAGTACACCATGCAGACAGCTCCAATAACAGACTTATGACTCTATTTGCTTTTTTTCCTTATCCTGTATATCAGTGTTCTTTTTTTCTTTTGCTAGAAACCCAGCATTGACCTTGGAAATATCATTCATCTTGGTAAACATATTCTGGTTGTTTTACCAGACATGGAAATCAGTGCTTTAGCTATGACCTCAAGACACCCTTGCTGCAAAAACAGCTGCCCACAGGTCTCAGCCCAGATAGACAAGCGTCCAGTGGATCCAAGGCTCGGGAAGAAGAAGTCTAAAGTTAAGGCATTTACTTGAGCTCCTTTGATCTAGAATCTGGTTGATGATCCCAGGAAACCAGACCCACCTTCCTCAGGTTCAGCTGGTCAAGCTTGAGAACTGTTTTCTCTCCAGGCATCTTGGGACTTGTGTGCTGAATAACTTGCTGTTGCATACTAAAATCACCCTGAAATAGGAATAAAAGGTTAAAAAAAAAGAAATTAAATTTTGTTCAAAATAGACACCATGCGTCTGAGAAACAGGATTATCTTTTTCATATAAAAGTTATATGCGCAGATTGTAGAAATTTAAAAACAGAAAGTATGAGATGAAAAGCCAGAACCACCTGTACACTGGCGCACACAGGTGGTACCATCGACATCCTGGGATATTACCTCTCAACCTTCTTTCTATACCTACTTGTAAATTCTCATCTGAATATCTCTAAAGCATTTTAAAGGTAGAGATCATATGTTAAACTGTAATGCAAATTCAAAAATGAAATCAGCTTAACAGCATATTTTAAAATCTTTTTTTCTAATTAAAGAGAACTTATAAAACATAAAAAGGAAAACAAAAGGAGACAATAAAAATCACTTATCTTCCAACCAAAGAGAACTATGATTAATGTTTATTTTTTTATTAAGTCATATACACACAGATCACGAATACATTTATGCATATGTGGGGCACAATGTGTTGATTTTTTTTGTACAATCTGATGTGGTTACATCACACCTGATTAATGTTTCACATGTGCCTCTCAGTAACTTTTTCCATGTGTATATGTGCTTTTCTGTCTTATTAAAAATACCAGTGGGCTCTTTGAGTAATTTGCATTTTTCACTCAGTGATACAGAATGAAAATTTACCATAAAAGTAAATATTCTTCTACAACGTGATTTTTACTGGTTATATAGATGGTATTCCTCCATTTAAGGATACATAATAATTTACCTAACAATTCCCTATTGTGGGATTTGTAGGTAATTGTAATTTTTCATATTATAAACAATGCCATTACTAACATACTTATGAATTATACTTGATTAGAATTTCTCATAACAAACTCCTAAAGTAAAATTATATTAAAAGAGATACACATATGTGTGTATAGTATATATATATATGTGTGTGTGTGTAAGGATGTTGATAATTGATACTATATTGGCTCCAGAAAAGTTGTACTAATTTCTATAATACTTTCACTAGTTCAAGTTTTTGAAGACATGATGTAGTGGCAAATATAATTATCTCTGTTTTGTCATTTGGGACAATTAAGGTAGAAACCAGTTTCATGGTGACGGTTACACAGCAAGTCAACAGGAAAGGCTACCTTCACATAGATGAGGGATGTGTTATTACATGTGCTTTACATATATTATCATTTAATTTTTATAACATCCCTAAGAGAAGTTATTTTATCCCCAATTCTGGAAAGTGGAGCTCAGAAATCCCAAACCCCTGACATTTCCACTCATTACACATGCTGTTTCCACGAGCACAGGCTTAGCCCAACAACCTACCTGTGAGGCAGTCAGAGAATCCTAATGTGGAACCCAGTCTGACCAAAACCAGACAAATCAAAACTTGCAGAAACAGATATTCAATTTCATATAAGTCAATGATTAAACCTTCTCTCTTTTTCCTTTTTGACAAATGCAGCCTAAAGGATCTCATCTCCTAGATTTATCTTGCAAGTAAAAATAGCTCCACAGTTACGTCCTCTTGGGGGCTCAGGGTGACGGAAGGGATGGGGTTGAGGAAAAGAAAAACAACTTCTTTAGAAGACTGAGCAACGTGTAAGAGCGTGTCTTCCAGGTCTAGATTGGCAGACCTTAAGCTTTGACTCAGAAGCATAGAATTTGGTTTGGTTTCCTGACTGGGTAACCTTGTTTATCAGCCACAGGGCAAGAAACATGCCACAGCAATGAAATAAGGTTGGCATGTCATCGTGGGGGAAAGGGAGTTATTCAGCAGGCTGAGTCACTGCCCTCCTGCAGGTACAGAATGATACACCCTATGAAAATTCAGAGCAGACTGTCAGACCGTGGAGTTGAGTAACAGAGAGAAACAAGTCTAAGGATGACCTAACACACCCTTATTATTTTGAAATTACCAGATTGTAAAAAAATGAAAATGAAAATGTCTTGGGTAAATCTAAGATCACTCATATGCAACAAAAATCAATCACAAGGTTGCACGGAAGCGGGGCATTTAATTAACAAAATAGTAGCAGCAGAGGAAGCTTATCTACATAACTTGAAATCAACATCTCAGAAGAGTCTGAGTTCTATCTTTTTTCTGCCTTTTTTTTTTTTTTTACATCGATTGTCATTGTTGGCATTGTCCATTTGTTCTTTGAAGTGCCACGACTGAGTGCCAACCATGAACCCGACAGCCTTTTAGACATGTGCAAGGGCAAGAGAAAACAGCAGAATCCATCCTGTCTAGCCGGAGCATGAACAAGAACCTGCTTTTTCTGCCAATGCATCGGCAAGGCCCTAAAGGAGCTGCTCAGCCACCTCCTAGCTAGGTGACCTTGCTATGCTTCAGTTTCCTCTTCTGTAAAATAGGGTAATAAGAAGTAATTACAGGGGTGGCACCTGTGGCTTAAAAGGAGTAGGGCACTGGCCCCATAGGCCAGAGGTGGTGGGTTCAAACCCAAACCTGGCCAAAAAGTGCAGGAAGAAAAGAAGAAGTAGAAGTAATTACAAAGCAAAATAAAGAGGGGGTTACTGGCCACCTGGCCTGTGACAGGGCTCTAGACACATGAGCACCAAAACTCCGCTTACTCACCTCCGCTCCTGTTCTACCTGCTGTCTTCCAGTGCTCAGCTGCCCTGATTCAGGCTGCGGTGGGAAGAGCTTTAGATTCACACCCAAAGGTATAGCTTTAGTTCAAACTCTGTCATTTATCATACACCAGTTGTATGATTTTCCTACTAACAGTAGAAGTATTAGTGGTAATAGCAGTAATAGCCAACTGTTGTCATCCTTATTTGTGTGTGGCATTTTACATCGATTTAATCTTCACAGTAACTTATTGGCATAAGGAACACTCTTGTTCTTTAAAAGACGAAGTAAGTGAGGCTTAAAAAAGGTTGATAATTTGCTCAAGGTCTCACAGCTTATAAAGGTGAAGCTGGAATTCACCCAGAAAAACTGATTCTGGGGCCTGTGACCCTAACCTTTATTCTGCCTTAACTTTTTCAAGTTGATGTTTCTGCTCCTGGAGACCTTATTATTTGATCAGTGGTTGTAAAGGACATTTTAAAATTGTCATTCATCCTGCATCCTTTTTAGGGGGGAACTAACCTTCCCCTATTCCACAGGGTTCTGTTGGGGCTGTAGACTAAGGGGACCTTGATCAATTCCCCAACAACAGACTGGTTTAAGTGGAAGATGGTCAGATGGAGTCCTTCCTTTTGGATTGACACATACACAATGTGAGATGAAATTTTCTACTGGAGTTGCTTAGCTGGGGCTACCATGGGTCATATTTCCCATTGTGTGGGCAGATCCTTTCTGTAGTTGAGGGGAACGAACTCTAAAGATAAAGAGAAACAAAAAGTCATAAATGAAACATGGATGGAGATACATCCACTTAGAATCCTTAGTTCCAGGGCAGAGGCCCTGCTTTTGTTAGGTACTGCTTCAATTCTGTGATCGACCCAGTATTTTCAGCTACATAAGCCAACAGAGTCTTGAGCTTGAGCTTGTGTAAGTTCGTTAGAGATGTATTTTTCTCGGTCTCAATCTAAGGAACCTTACCAATAAAACAGGAAAGCAGAATGAGAGGTAGTGCAAATGATAGGGGTAAGTTACCTATTCGCAAAAACAAGAGGATTAAAGGAGATAATACTTAGAAAAATTAGTAACTAACAAATCACACGCAGGCCAGGTGCTGCGGCTCACACCTGTAACACTAGAACTCTGGGAGCCAAGACAGGAGGATCCCCGGAGCTCAGGAGGACAGTGGCATTGAGAGGTGAGACCCTTGAGAGGTGATTAGGGGCTGAGGGGGCTCTCAGGAAGGAATCAATGCCATTCCTGCAGGAGTGAGTTAGTTATCACGGGAATGGGCTCCTGAGAAAAGGATGAGTTTGGCGTTCTTCCCTTTCCTTTTTCTCCTTCTTCCTTCTCTCTCTCTCTCTCTCTCACACACACACACACGTACACAGCACTCTCTTGCCCTTCCATCTTCGGCCGTGAGATGACGCATTCAGATGCCCTCTTGGACCATCCAGCCTCCAGAGCTGTAAGCCAAATAAATGTTTGGTAATTGTAAATTACCCAGCATGAGGCATTCCGTTACAGCAGCACAAGGTGGACTAAGGCATCACATGAAACATAGAACACACTTCAAAAAACATGTAGTCCAAACCCTCACCAGTGAGAAAACTGATTTGCAAATATATGAGGTAGCTGCTCCATGTTAGGCAATCAGCTACGGCTGTGCCTGGGATCTGGCTCAATTCAGTAGCTTCAAACCTTCCCTAATACTCCTCCCACCATCCACTCTGCCTACTGAGATAGGGAGGTAGATAGTCAGATAATATGGAGTCAGATGAATAATAGATAATCGGCAGATAAATAGACAGATGAAATAATAGATGAATAAATAGAGACAGATTTAGCAGGAGAATTAATTGTACAATAAAACCCACCGGAAAAAAGGAGATTGTGCTGAGAGGCAGCATAACTGAAAACAACACTGAGCTGAAAGAAAACTCTGGCTCTGTGATAGTGAGATGTGCTACTGAGGTCAGGCTGCGAGCCTTTGTGGATCTCAGTTAGACATATTAAAAAAAGATCAGAGGGGTGGCACCTGTGGCTCAGTGAGTAGGGCGCCAGCCCCATACACCAAGGGTGGAGGCTTCAAACCCGGCCCCAGCCAAACTGCAGCAAAAAAATAGCCGGGCGTTGTGGTGGGCACCTGTGGTCCCAGCTACTCAGGAGGCTGAGGCAAGAGAATCACCTAAGTCCAGGAGCTGGAGGTTGCTGTGAGCTGTGACGCTACCGCACTCTACCGAGGGCGATAAAGTGAGACTTTGTCTCTAAAAAAAAACAATCATACATGTGAGTATTTTGTTAACTGTGATAATTTAATAACTATAAGATGTTCTCATCTATTTATGAAACGACATTGCATTCATGTGATCATATTCAGGCAGTGAGCTCCAGGAGGGCCGGGATTATACTTATTCCTTTTGGTATACTGGTACTAGAGGCCCAATAGCTATTTTTAAGGTAAGTGAACAAATTGATAGCATGGCTGTTCTATAAGGGTCCTTCTTCACTACCATGGCCCAACTTGGCTCACGGACTCATCCAATCAATACAGAAGCTGAGTTAAACCAAATGACACATGTCAAGAGGGACCGAGGGGGTAGAAAATGACCATAATTACCTTTTTTCTTTTTTTTGAATCTGAATCTCACACTGTTACCCCAGGCTAGAGTTGGTCATGGTGTCAGCCTAGCTCATAGCAACCTCAACCCCCTTGGCTCAGCCTCCTGAGTAGTGGGGACTATAGGTACCTGCCATCATACCTGGATAATTTTTTTTCTATTTTTGGTAGAGTCAGGGATCTCGCTCTTGGTCAGCCTGATCTTGAACTCCTGAGCTCAAGAGATACTTCTGCCTCAGCCTCCCAGAGAGCTAGGATTACAGGCATGAGCCACTGTGCCAGGCATTACCTTTGTCTTGAAGGATTTCATCCTAATAAACTCTGAGGCCTTGCTTCATCTTTCTAACCTCCTATAATCTCTGATTCACTTGTTTCTTTTCTTTCCCTCAATACGTTCACATTTTCTACCATCTTGGAAATGTCCATTTAAAAATTATGCATATATGTCATAAACAAAACCAGGGCCCTGTTTTACACAACATGCTGAAGTTAATACTGGTCAAATTTGGGATTTAAATGTCAAAATAGAATCATTCAAACTTTCTGACCATGGAGGAGGGAGTTTTTTTTTTAAACTAGACCAAAAACAACAACAATAAAAAGTATGACTAATAAAAGAAAGAGTTATAACTTAAAATCCATTAAAAGGTCATATTGGTGCTTATGAGTAGACGCCACTCTCCAACTACAATGTAATCGGGAAGTTAAACCTGTGTGTGGGTGTGGGTTCCACTTGGGTATCACCTCCCCAAGAGGAGGCATCTGGCCAAAGGTGGCTGCCACACCCAGAAAGGTAATAATTGACAATGGCATTCACCAGGCAGGAGCCTCATTATCTAGATAATTTAGGGACTGGAGGATGGAGTAGGGATGAACATCTGCAAATCTTTTGTTACCTTTGGAAATAGAAGTTAACACACTTAACCAAACACAGGTGTCATGAATACCTTGATAGAATGGATTATATTTTATATCTGTCTTAATCGTAAAGGTATACCACAGGGTCTGGCACAGAGCAGGCCTATAAAGGGACAGAGGATAGTATCATTCTCACTCAGATAGGAAAGCTGTCATAGGAATCATTTTCTTCCCAGTTTTCTGATCTCCTTCTTCCTGACCCTGTCACTGTCTTCACTACTTTAGCCCCTGCGGATTACAGCCTTCACATCCACAAAACCAAAAACCAACCTAACGAAAGAGACAAAAGCTTCAGCAGAATAATCCTAATACTCATGACATCTACTTGTGTTTGGGGGTTTGGAAACTACTTCCAAATATTGTCTCATCTGATTCTCACAACCACCAAGTAAGACCAGGTCCTATTCATTGGAATCCCATAGCTGAGGACACTGAGGGTCAGAGAGGTTATGTGACTTACCGGTAGCCTCCAGATGGGTGGCAAAACCAGGACCTGAAATCCAAGATAAAGAAAACTCACAGTGGGCAGGAATTGTTTGTGATTAAATACGGTTTCAGATGAAGAAGACAGCAACTTTCTCCCCAGCCGGGTGTGCTGTTCTGCTCTTGGCTGCACCTGCTGTGTGTCATTCAGCTGAGGACTCTTGAAAGCCAAGGTGGCAGCAGCCCCTCTCCTGGGTATTTGTTGAGATTCCCCACCCTGCATGAACACACACCTTTGCTTCTGTGTCTGACCCTAACCCTCAGACCTCTTGGATTAGGACTCTGGCTTCCAACATGTGCCTAAGGCCTTTCTCAGAGTTTGGCGACCTCTTTATTATGCTTACTAACCATAACATGAATGATGCTAGCAACCGCCCTCTCCTGAGCCCTGCTGTACTGTGGGCCAGCAGGAAGTGCTTTGCATGCATTATCTCATTTCCTCTCACAACAACTCTATGAGGTAAGAACTATTTTTGCTGTTATTTGACAAAGGAAGAAACTGAGAGACAAAGAGATGAAGTAATTTGCCCAAGGTCACACTGCTAGTGATGGCCAAGCTGTGTGACTGCAAACCCTTCCCGCGGCCACTAACCACAACTCAACTACCTCCCACTGGGCTGCCTACCTTGGACTTCCCGGACTGTCATCTGTCCTCCTCCACTGCTGTCTTTGCACCGTCTCTCAGCTGTGAGAGCGCAGAACTCTGGGTGATGGTTTTCCTTCCGCTGTCCTCTCTCCTAAGATTCTCAAAGGAGACAAAGCAAAGTCCCAGAGAGTAGATGACCAAGTACATGTTCTCACACCCTCTCCGTCAGAGTTGGGGCCCTCGTTTCCCCAGCTGCCAGGAGGGTCGGTGGCTGAGTGTTCACAGCTGAGACCCTCTTCAGGCATTGCCCTGGCCCTGACTGGGATGGATACAAAGGCCCAGTCTTTTTGCCTCAATTGAGGCCAACTGGCAGGGTCATGCCCATGTCAGAGTGCCCCCAGAAGTGGGCGAGGCCTCTGTCACGACTACTCTCCCCACCTGTTTCCTTCACCCCCTGCCAAATGTTGATCCCAGGAAACTCCCTGGTAAATGTTGTGCTTGCCTGCTATAGCCTCAGACTCTGATTCCCAGTAATCCAACCCAACAAGAAGTCAGATACCTCTGGGCTTGGCCTTGCTCTCTTCACCAGCAGAGTGAGGACAGATCTCATGGAGGGTGTGGTCTTAAATCTTTCCTGCTATTTGATTTTTCTCACCCGGATGATTTTCGGCACTGCCACATGCATATTGATTCTTTTTGTTTACTTTTGGTCCACTAGAATTTTCTAGTGTTCCTTGTTATGTTATAGGATTCACCTATACCTTCAGCCCACAATAGATGACTGCGCTTTTAGTCCAGGCCTTCACATCACCATCCTTCTGTCCCAATAATGCCTGTGAGTGACCCAACCTGGGACCCAAGTCCGTCTGACTGTGTGCTTTATATGGCCCACACAAGCACACAGGGCAATAGACACTTGAAATTCACATACACGAAACAGACAAAGAGCAGCCACTGCAGGAATAAAAGATAGAGACTCAAGCTGTCGCCCTGGGTAGAGTGCCATGGCATCATATCTCACAGCAACCTCCAGCTCAAGTGATCCTCTCGCCTCAGTTTTTATTAGAGATGGGTCTCGCTTTTGCTCAGGCTGATCTCAAACTTGTGAGCTCAAGCAAGCCACCCACCTCAGACTCCCAGAGTGCCAGGATTACAGGCGTGAGCCATCAGGCCCAGCCTCGACTTATTTTATCTTGATAGTGTTTATTCCTACAAGTAAACCGGGGGCCCCGACTCAGCCTCCTATTCTTTCCCTGATTTCTTCCAGGCCAAGATGCCACAGTACTAATTTCTGATAGGCCTCTTTATCTCCTATCTCTTTGACTTTAATCCACCATACATATTGCTGCTAGATTTATCATCATATCTCCTCCCTACTTAAAAACCATCACACTCCCCGCTGCCTACCAAATGGAGTATAGGGGTCCACCCTTGCTGCCCATGCCCTCCCGGTGTGCCTGAGGTCAAAGTGGGCTGCTTCTTGGCACTCAGCATTTTCTGGCCTTTGGGATTATGCTTATTTTTTTCCTCTTCAAACACTTAAACCAGGAAACATTTTGATCCATACAAATAGCTTCGACAATTTGGATTGTATTTCTCTAATAAATTCAGCTTGGTCTGCCTTGAGACTAAGTTCCCTGTGCACTTGGTTACTGGATTACAACAGTTTGGGAGAAGACACACGCTGCTGTCAGCCCTTCAGCAGCGCCAGGCACACAGTGGGTTCTCAAGAAAGATTTCTCTTCTAAGTGATTTATTATCTCCCATTTGAACCACAGATTTATTCTTGTCCCCTTCTCCTTGCTGTCCCCCCAACCTTTATGTTTCTGAAGTTAGAGAAACAGTTATTTCATCATAATAAATTTAAAGCCCCCCACAGCCATATTGAGACCTACCCTAAAACATGCCTTGGAGAATTTAGAACCTAAGGCAAACCTAAAATGAGGTCACTTCACAAGAAGGAAAATCACAATTTTGAAATGATGATGTTCTAATAGGGCACTAGACCCAGGACAAAGAGGGGCCTTAATAAAAATACAATGTAGGCCATCTAGAAATCAAAGATAAGCAGCATCAACAACTTCTGAAGAAAAAGGCGACATTTTACTGAAAGAGTTCAAGCTTAGTGCATTATTTGATGGCCTTTCATGGACCAGCAGACAACTGGCTGCTCCCCCTGGCTGGGGGGCTTGGTCCCGTGGATTCTAACATCTCTGTGGGGCAGCTCAGGTCACTGTTCTACCTCTGCCCCAGGGCTCAGAGTCCCAGGCTTGCAGACAGTGATATCATTTTATCACTGCACAGGCTACAAAAATAACTGTCTCACATTCAAATACACTTTTTTGTTATTTTCTTGGAGTCTGGTTCCCTTTACAAATGGCTGGAGGTTTCTGGTGGGAAGCAAAGCTCAGATGAGCTTCAGAGATGAGAAAAGAGTTGAGATTCAGAGAGATTGCTAATGAACGCAGCAGGCACTCTGAGTTGTATTTGGACCTTTTTCTCCTCCTCCAGGCTCCCTCCTCTCTGTTCTGTTTCATGAGACTTCTCTCTAGACAGACAACTCTCTTTTGAACTGGCTGTCAAATTCTGGAATTGGCCCTGTTGATGAGAAAGGAGGGACCTCTGTCTTCTGCCTTCTGTAATAGATTGATGTCGAAACTGACACAGGCCCAGTGTTTAACAGTCAAGTCATCCAAGATGGGTAAGGTATTGAGAAAAGCTCTAGAATAGATTCAAAGGCAATAAAGAAACAAATAATTGGATAATGATAACTGTAAGAAGAATCTGTACACTGCAGACAAATGTATCCCAATAAATATTTGTCCATAATATCACTAGTTTCTTTTCTGCAGTGTCACCTTTATTCATGTGAAAGGAGCCCCTAATCACCTCGTAATTTAAAAGATCCCAAATGACACACACACACACACACACACACACACGGCTACTCCATCACTCGAGGGAGGCCCAGCACTCAGTGCAGGCACCATTATCTGTAATCTAGCATACCCGAATATTCCTGTGGCCAACAAAGCTGAGGCCCCAGGGACATTTCTTCACATCACTTGTCCTTGCATCTTGCCCTTGAAATGAAAAGCAACTGCATCTGAGTACTGAGAAAACGTGTCTACACTACTGCCAAATCAGAAATGCACAGTTTTAGAATGTGAAGTAGATTTGAACTTCAGAAGGACTGAGATAAGGCTGAGTATGGTGGCTCATGCCTGTACTCCTAGCGTTCTGGGAGGCCAAGGTGGGTGGGTTGCCTGAGCTCAGGAGTTCCAGACCAGCCTGAGCAAGAGCAAGACACCATCTCTATTAAAAATAGAAAAACTAGTCAAGCGTTATGGAGGGCAGCTGTAGTCCCAGCTACTGGGGAGGCTGAGGCAAGAAGATTGGGCCCAAGAGTTTGAGGTGGTTGTGAGCTATGAGGACACCATGGCACTATACCCAGGGTGACAGACAGAGACTGTTTCAACCAAAACAAGAACATACCAAAACAAAAAAGAAGTGCTGAGCTGAAAGACAAAATCACTACCTCGGGAGATTCTTCCTAATCAGGATATCAGAAATTCTTACATAATAAAAAGAGTGCCAAGAGTTCATTTTCTCCTTTCTCTTACACTTCAGTTCAGAATTTCAGAGTTACTAAAATATTGCACACAGCATGTGCAATAGTTACATGTACATTTTGACCAACATTTCACAATATTACATAACTCATATTTCTTTTACTTTTGTGTATAAATATAGTACTGGATATAATACATATGAAGTCCAAACCCGGTTCTTTCCATTAGCAACTAAATGGACCTTGTTAGAGTTGCAAATAGTTTCTTTTTAAAAAATGTGTGGTAACACGTACCCTGTTTTCCCCAAAATAAGACATCCTCCGAAAATAAGACCTACTTACAGGAAAGATAAGACATTCCCTGAAAATAAGACCTAGCACATCTTTGGGAGCAAAACTTAATATAAGACACTGTCTTATTTTCAGAGAAACAGGGTAAATTATATTAAAATGTTAAATAAAAACCCTCTGATCTGTTTAACTTTAATTTTTGACATTTATTCATTAATTTGCATTCAGCTTATAACTGATAAGTTTGAATACTTAAGAAGAAAAATTTTTTTGAAAACACATCCAAAATAATTAAATTTTTGTTTTTTACATTGATTTGCATATTGATGAAAACACATTCAAATTTTGTATATTTTAATATAACTGCATTTATTTTTAATCTGTTAGGTTATTGCTATCAATGAAACAGATTATGTGAAATTTTTGATTATGAGGATATAATCACTGATTTTACTGAAGTCCAGAAAGTGAATTTTTATTAATGAATACATTGTATATAACTGATGAATTTTTATGTTTATTCTTATTACTTATCCAAACATTGCTAGCAGAAAAACATCCTGAGGGGTGCACTTTCGCGGACCAGTGTGAAAATGGAGAATGAACCAGAGTGGGAATGGTGGGGAATGAGGAAATAAAACATGCAAGACACACGTGAGAGACACACATGAGAGACACACGCGAGATACAAAGATGGGCTCGGGAGGACTGGGGCAGCTAAGACTGCAGCCAGCACCGAACGCTAGTTCTAGCTTTACATATACATATACATATATATATATATATATATATATATATATATATATATATATATATACACACACACACACACACACACACACATACTATATAGCGGGCGTCCTCAAACTTTTTAAACAGGGGGCCAATTCACTGTCCCTCAGACTGTTTGAGGGCCAGACTATAGTTTAAAAAAACAACAACTAGGAACAAATTCCTATGCACACTGCACATATCTTATTTTAAAGTAAAAAAACAAAACGGGAGCAAATACAATCACACCCCCTCATGTGGCCTGCTGGCCGCAGTTTGAGGACCTCTGCTATATAGTATCTTAAACAAGGCTACTAAATGATGTAAATCTTGGCACATGGGGTAAAGATTAACTTTAAGGAGAAAAAGCTGCATGCTTGCTGGCAAGATAAAAGGTACGCAGGGGCTACATGACTTCTGGCAGAGTAGAAAAGACTGTTTGTTGTTAAAGGAGGAGAAGCTGCTGGGGGTTGTTCCCTGAACGTCTCCCCAGGCTGTGGGGGCCCTGCCACCTCACAGCCCGTCCTCCACAGTGCACAAATGAGCAGATTCTCCTTCCTCACTGAGATTTTGCTACTTTTTAGTATATTCCATCCTAGCACAGCTTTATGCACGTTTCCTATTTTGTTGTTATGAGGGAATATTTTACTCATTTTATTTATAACTTTTTCATATCTATACATACAGGATCTGTGCCCAGGCCCCACAAATGGCAAAATGCCCTGGGCCACTCTGATTGCTGGCACTGTGGGGTTTTCTGACTTTGAAGCTCACACTGGGACAGTGCCTGTCCCAAAGGCTTTTGTGTATTTCATCATCTCCTACCACAGCCCTTTGAGGGAGGTGCTGTTAACCTGGATGCAAGCGGATGAAATCACTAGCTGGTGGTTATTGCAGGGGGACGGGGCAGGGGAGGGGATTCAGGCCCTGCCCTGGCCTCTCAGACTCCAAATCCTTCTGCAGCTCAGCCCCTCCCTGCTTCTTCTCTTCTTGGCAGGAGCTAAGGAGCCTCATCTTTGTCTTTTCCCTGTTTGCTTCCTAGAGACCATTTGCTGAATGCTTTTATTACATCACCTGTTATGCTACATATATTTCTTTAAAAGTATCTGGATCATTGGATCTGTTTTGGATTCCAAGCTCATTTGATATTCTAAACATGTACACATAGGTCCACCCAAATTACATTTTTAGCACAACGATATTTGTAACCTTCAAAACAACTTAAATACTTAGTACATTTAACTGTGTGAGTGACTGAGTTAATAACTTTGGTATCACACTGAATAAACATAGGAAGTGAAAATGAGAGTTATTAAGGCATCCTAGCATGAGAAATACTTATGACAGAACATGTTAAAATTTAAAAGTACCACATAAAATCGCACATATCACACATCAAAAT
Organism: Loris lydekkerianus; assembly: GCA_963574355.1. Lineage (NCBI taxonomy): Eukaryota > Metazoa > Chordata > Mammalia > Primates > Lorisidae > Loris > Loris lydekkerianus. Next base: position 3,521 of record CAUYPK010147066.1, on the reverse strand, counting down.
TATGTAAAAATTATAGGTTGAACAAAGACATGCAGGAAAACCCCCCAAATTTTCTTAGTAATTGTGTTGAATAGTGGGTAGTGATGCATTAAAATGTTTTTTTTTTTAATTTTGTGGGGTTTTTCTCTATTTTTAAAATGATTTGGGATTAGGTTAATTTCATAATGAAAAAAATTACTTATTTAGAATGCTTTTTTCTAAAAATAGTGATACATTTTGGTACAAGTTCTCAGAACTTGCAAGCAGGTAATCACCTAACATTTGCATGATACTCATCTACCCATTCTCTTCCTGGCTTTTCATGTTTTTAAAGATAAAGGCTACTCTGGTTGGGGAGGCTCCCCACAAGCCTGCTTGCTGTTGGCAGATGTATTATTTATTTAGAGATGGGGCTCTCACTATGTTGCCAAGACTGGCCTTGAACTCCTAGGCTCATGTGATCCTCCCACCTCACCCTCCCCTATAGCTGGGAAAACAGGTACACTCCAACATATCCAGCCAAACCATGGCTGGTGTATTCCATTGCAATGCTTTATTCTTAAATAAATTTTCTTTTAAAGAGAGAAAAAAAAAAAAAAAAAAAAAATCAGCCAAGATGCCTTTTACAGAACTAGCATTTCAGGCTTTGTCTTTACTTATAAATTAGGAGGGGCAGATATGAAAATATCTGAGGGTCTCGAGGCTTCTTATAAACTGCGCAAACAGAAAAATTCTATCACTTTCTTCTTTTTTGAGACAAAGCCTCATTATGTTGCCCTCGGTAGAGTGCTGTGGCGTCACAGCTCACAGCAACCTCCGACTCTTGGGCTTTAGCAATTCTCTTGCCTCAGCCTCCCAAGTAGCTGGGACTACAGGTGCCACCACAATACCCTGCTATTTTCTTGTTGCAGTTGTCATTGTTGTTTAGCTGGCCCTGGCCAGACTCGAACCTGCCAGCCTCGGTACATGTGGCTGGCACTGTAACCACTGTGCTATGGGTACCGAGCCAATTCTATCACTTTCTAAAGGAAATGCTGCCCCTCAAATATTCCCCAAGGACCTGGAGCCCTACCATTTGGCCAGTGAGGCTGAGATAACAGCAGCATGTCATCAGAACACCTGTGGGCATGTCACAGCTCCCCCACCTTTGAGAGAACTCTGGCATTCCCGCAGGGCTGTGCCACCTGTGAAGCCAGCCCTGGAGCCAACAAGCACATCTGTGGATGTGTGGGGGAAAAACCTCATAAAAGTCTTGCCACTAGGCTTATGCGTCAGTTTCACCTGTGCTTGTCTTGGTTTGGGAATTTTTCTTGTTGTTGTTATTATTATTATTATTATTTTTTACTATAATCCCATGACAGGCTATTGTCTTGGTTTTTAATATGTGGTAAATGTTAAAAGCAGAAAGACTTACTCAATGGAAAATCCACAATCTCCCATCTTCTCATGTCCCTGCCCTTTCTTCCTTCCAAGTCTCCCCAGTCACATACCTGTGTGCTAGGTACAGTGCTAAGCACTGAGGGTACAAGGTCAGATCAGACTTGACACTGGCCCTCAAAGAGCTTGGGGCCAACACCTTCCCACTGAAAGGGTGGTCCTCAAACCAATAGCAACAGCGTTGCTTGGCCCCTTGTTGGAAAAGCAGACTCCCAGGCCCCACCCTAGACCTGCTGGCTCAGAATCTGGATTTTAACAGGTTCCCCAAGGAATTGGTAGGCACATTAAAGTGTGAGATGTGCTGGCCTCTACAGGACTCTACAAAGGCAAGTCTAATTTCTCCTGAGTGCAGTTATGATAAGGTTTGGGGTTGGCATTAATACTTGGCTCTCAGGAACAATTTTAGCTTATTTCACAAATACCACCTGGAAGTTCATGTGACCATGGTAGAATCTACAGGCTCAGTCATGAGGAGAGAGATAGCCTGCAGGACTAGAAAGCCCTCTAGCCAGTGCTCCCCACCCCAGGCATGGTGGAGAGATACAGCAGGGACGGGAGAGGGGGAGAGGGCGAGCAGGAGGGGAAGAAGCAGTGGAAGTTGGCTTCTGCAGCACAGCCATCGGGAAGAGCAGGAGGGTGGAATGAACACCACATGATGGTGGTTGTGCCTCAGCCTGAAGACACGTGTGTGCCAGGGAGGCCCTTGCAAGATGAGCCATATACCTTCCTCTTAGGCTCAGAAAAGGTACCACTTGTGATTTGCCTCCTGAGCCTGCAGACTACGTGCCCAGCCACTCCACAGAGGGAGTCCTTCCTGCGCATGGGAACACGTGGGGGCAGGAACTGTGTTGGAGGGAGAGTGGCAGGGACGCTGGTGGCTTCTGTTCCTCCTTCCTAGTGCTGCAGAGAAAGAAGGGCTCTTAGGAGCTGCGCAGACTATTTTTTTTAGAAGAAGGTAGTCTTATTTTTGTGAGGGTCAGCCTTCCCTCTACCTACGTAAATTAAATTGGAAACAGTGCATGTGTTTCAGAAAGGATTCTTCAGGAATGAAAAGGACTTTGGAGTTGGACTATCCATGTCTCCCTTAGGGGTTGCCCCAGATCTTATTGGCATCAGGAAGTGGTAGGTGTTTCCAAATTAGGGGTCAGAGGTTAAGACATCCGTATAGTTTCTCCTGGGTCTCTGGAGCCTCCTCATCACCCGGGCGTCATGGAGAGGACCTGTGATGTCTCCTTCCTTTTACTCCTCCGACTTTCTGTTGCATTGGGTGGAAAACAACTCTTGACATTAGTTGTTATTAGGAGAGAGAGGCAGAATGAAGATTTATAAGTGTTCTCTCTACAGGAAATCACATATGCCAACAACAAAAAGGCTTTATTTTTATTTTTTTGGACATGGGCAGAAAGAGTTCAGGTATATTTATTCTAGATGGGAATTAAAACAGTGAGTTTCTTTTTTCCTCCAATGTATGAAGGAACATTTTATAAGGTACTAATATCTTGTATCTTAAGAGTGGTATTCTTCAAGCTATATACAGACCATCAAGAATCAGCCAAAAAGAGCCAAATCCAAGGGGGAAAAAATACCAAGAAAATTGAATGTATCTATGGCAAAGAGATAAAATCTCCTCAAAATCGTGTTAGCATGAAAATTGCAGTACATCAGTGCCACTGGCAGACAAACGACCTTGCTTTCTGAGGAGTGTGGCCATCAGGCAGCCTCCCCCACACTGAGGCCCCAGACCCATGCTTCCTATTATGAAGGCAGAAAGTCATATTATTTGCTAAAAATTGTTGTAGATTAAATTCATAGTAATTTATCTTAAACCCCATAACATTTTTTTTCTAGGATGTATTAGGAAATGTTTGATCATTCTGCACCAGAAATTATAAATTCATGGCTCTATTGAAATTTCTGGACCTCTAGAGTCCAGAAGTTTGAGATTACTGTAAGCTATGATGACATCACAGAACTCTACCCAGGGCAACAAAGTCTGCAGGGGGAAGGAAATGAAAGGAAGGATAGGAAGGGAAGGGAAGGGAGGGAAGGGAAGGGGAAGGGGAGAAGGAGGGAGGTTAGTGTCTGCTTGGTTGGTGTTTAATCTG
>CAUYPK010147063.1:0-17707 GCA_963574355.1 Loris lydekkerianus | reverse complement strand
GCTGGCACCCAAGGCACCCCGAGGTCCTGATGCTCCTTGCTCTCTGCTGGCACCAAGGCACCCGGAGGTCCTGATGCTTCTTGCTCACTGCTGGCACCAAGGCACCCCGAGGTCCTGATGCTCCTTGCTCACTGCTGGCACCCAAGGCACCCCGAGGTCCTGATGCTCCTTGCTCTCTGCTGGCACCAAGGCACCCCGAGGTCCTGATGCTCCTTGCTCTCTGCTGGCACCCAAGGCACCCTGAGGTCCTGATGCTTCTTGCTCACTGCTGGCACCCTTACTGGACTCTCAGGCACTCTCACACCTTTCCTACCCACCCCAGGAGTCCCAGATGAGGTGCCCTCCATGGGAGCTCAGGGCCCCTCCCCAGGGGGCTGGGGCCTGCAGGCTGCAAAGCAGAGGCAGGGGTGGAGGGGTCTGTGGAATGCAGCCCTCTGCCCACCCTCAGGGGCCGGCCCGAGGGGCACAACAGAATACATTAGTCCCCTGGCCCATTCAGCTCCTCCTCTCCGGGAACAATGGTGACAAGTGAGCTGATTCTCACCAAATGACTGGCTTCGGTCCTTCGGGAGCAGACAAAGTCCGCATTCAGGACTTCAGAAGGGGTTGGCTAATGGGCACTGGGGCACCGGGGTACAGCCTGGGACCTGCACCCCGAGCATCCTAGTATTTAGAAAGGAGCTTCAGGCTGAAACTGGCCACCCAGGCGGTCCTGAGGCAGGGGGCTCAGATTTGGTTTTTAATATGAGAGACGGGGTAGCAGTGGTTGATTCCAGAACACTCTATTATTTAGCTTTTTGCTTAGGAGAAACCCACTCAGCTGCTAGAAGGAAAGGGTGCTGTGACCATGTCAGCCTATGTGAGGCTCCTGCAGTTGTAAGCAGAGCTCTGCTAGGCCAAGAGGCTAGTGTCCAGCCTTCAGCGACCAAGTGACTTTCTGCAACCTCTCCACCGCCCTAAGTTTCAGGACCTCGTTGCATGAAGCTACTGGGCAAGGCAGGCTCCAGGCTCCTTCAAACTTGGACATTTTATGTGAAATGAAAACTCTGACCTTGCCTCCTCTGCCACACCACACAGCATGGGAGCTCAGAAAATAGAACTTGGAAAACTGGAAAGCCCAATGCAATGGCACTGCTCATTGTCACATTCAGCAGGATCAGTGTTTAGCCAAGAGCACAGCCAACACCAAAGATAGAGCTACTCTGATGTGGTCTTATTTTATTTCCATAAGGCAGAGGTCAGAGCGGGGCGACAGGAGTGCCCACTGCAGGCTGGCCTGGCTGTGCGGAGCAGGCTCCCACTGCACCACCCTGGACAGAACCTGCCTCCTCGCCCTTTTGTCTTTTCTCCAGTGACACATCTGCATCTCCCCGAGTAAAAGACCCAGGACTCGGCCACATGCTGTTAACACTTTGCTTTGCATTTTTCTTTTCAAATATTGCCTTATTATTTTTGATATGAGAGTTTCACCTAGATTTTTTGTATGTGTGCACACAGAGAAAGTCATTTCAAGCCCTCAAAGATTTGATGTTGAACACAGATCATCTTAGGAAAGACTGTTGTCCTTCCTCTCCACACTCAGATGTCACCCACTCAGTAGGGCCTTTTCTATTTAGAAGTGCACCCGCCTGTCCCACCCTTCCCTGCCACTTTTTCCTGCTTTATTTCCCTACATATTTCTTGTGCTCTCCTAACGTTCTGCTCAGTTGGCTCACTTATTTTCTTTATTGTCTGCCACCACCACTGTCACCAAAATGTGAGCTTTCCAAGGACAGAGACTTTTATCAGTTTTGTTCATAGCTGAATGCCACAGATCAGTGCCCTTGTGCTTGGCGACTACTCAATAAATAAAAGCTGTTAGGAGGGATGGACAGAGGGAACGGAGAATGTAGGATACAAACATATATATAGTATGATTCCCTTTTTTGCAGAAATAATGGAAGGATGACAGGAAGAAACGAGTGAGAGATGGCAGGAAAGAAAGGAGAAAAGATAGCTTCAAAAACCGCTAGACACAGACTCACTGAAATGTCACTACCTCTGAGGGCTGGGATCACGAGTGGTTTCCACAGTCCTCTGAGTGCTGGGATCAGGGGTGGTTTACTCAGTCCTCTGAGTGCTGGGGTCACAGGTGGTTTACAAAGTCCTCTGAGTGCTGGGATCAGGGGTGGTTTCCACAGTCCTCTGAGTGTTGGGATCACGGGTGGTTTACACATTCCTCTGGTGATCTGGGATCTGGGATCTGGGGTGGTTTACTCAGTCCTCTGAGTGTTGGGATCACGGGTGGTTTCCACAGTCCTCTGAGTGCTGGGATCAGGGGTGGTTTACTCAGTCCTCTGAGTGCTGGGATCACGGGTGGTTTACAGTCTTCCTTTAGCTTTTCTTCATTTTCTAGACTTTGCACAATGATGATATATCACTTCTTCAGAAAGCAAAAGGTTATTAATTTTAAAGAAAAGAAGCTAACTATCCAGTATAGCATCAATCTTTTCACAGGCAGAAGGAACAATGAAGTCTCTGATAACAGCCTCTGTTACACAGGTACTCAAAAATCCTACCTCATCTGCAACATCGGGTCATTATTGCAAAAGACTCAGTGGGGAGGGGAGCAGGCAAGGGTTCCCATTTTCTGGATAACTGCCCCCATTGTCCAGTTCACAATTCGTGTGCAGGCGTGTTCTCCATCTTTCCTCCAGACCACACAGAAGTGAACAAGGGGGTGAGAACTTTTAGGCCAACAATCAATCAGCAAATGTTTAATGAGCTCCTACTATGTGCAGGGTTCCACGCTCCAGACGTCTGTCTGCTCTCTCCCTCTCTCTCATTTGCTCAGTCGTTCAGACACACCCTCATCTACTGCTCCTCATCCTTCTCCCAGCCCAGCCTACCTCCCTGGGCCCAGGCTGTCTCCTCCAAACCCCGCATGCCTCCCTGGGCCCCATGTGACTCCCCAGGCCCCACATGCCTCCCTGGGCCCAGCCAGCCTCCCCAGGCCCCACATGCCTCCCTGGGCCCCATGTGACTCCCCTGGACCCGACATGCCTCCCTGGGCCCAGCCAGCCTCCCCAGGCCCCACGTGCCTCCCTGGGCCCCATGTGACTCCCCTGGACCCCACATGCCTCCCTGGGCCCAGCCAGCCTCCCCAGGCCCCGCGTGCCTCCCTGGGCCCAGCCAGCCTCCCCAGGCCCCGCATGCCTCCCTGGGCATGAGTTCATTGCACCACCTCAGTCCCCCTGAGAGGAGAGAGTCTGAGTCTCTTCCCCTGCTCCAGCTCTGGACAGGGAACCACGGGAGGGTTGAAACAGGCTCAGAGAAATTAAGCAGCGTGCTTAAGGGCTCACAGTAAGCCGTGGTAGGCGCCAGGCCCTGCACCCCCCCACACACGCTCCTCAGGCCCCACTCAACCTGGAGCAAGCACTGGCTGTGCTAATCCCTCGTCAGGCGGCCAAGCCAAGAGCACTTGGAAGGACATATACCTGTCATACCGGTGCACTTGCCAGACGCCCTTTCCGGCTGCAGGAATTCATCCTGTGATAACTTGCCATGCAGAACACACCTTTCCCGTTGGGACTGGCCCTTCTCCCAGGACAGGAGGGAGGTGAAAGGCTGCCCTGGGTTCTGCAGGAGGCTGAGCTCCCAGTAGGGAGCCGAGATGTCTGTTCTCAGGAAAGACAGGTGTGCTGTGTGTCACGCAGGCAGCGTGGCAGTGCAGGTGGTAGGAGTGTCTGGGCATGAGGTGGGACCCAGCCAGGCTTGGAGGATTCTCTGTGGTGCTAACGAGGTTCAGGGAAGACACAGCCATCACAGGAGTCCTGCTCCAGCTGAAGCCTAGCCTCAGCTTCTCAGGAGGGCATCCGCATGTGGGCACTGGACTTTGTCCCCCATAGAAAGTTCCAGGCCCCATCCCAAGCCGCATGGCGGGCTCTTCTGGGACACCTGTGTAGCACCTACTGCTGGCCTCACCCACGGTGGCTCTTCTGCCTCCTCCCTCACATCCCCACCAACAAAGTCCCCAGGAAACTGTGGGCACAGGAGCCCATGTCTTTTCCTCCCCACATCCCCGCCTGTGTGCTGTGTCTCCAGCCATATGCCTGTGCAGCCCACCTCTTAGGGTCTGGCTGGCAGCTCTCAGACCCCAGATGGAGCATTCCTTCCCCATTCCTGCCATCTCCTGAGCAGTGCACAGCACCAGCAAGGAAAAGCAGCGTGGCCCGGAGCAACCGGCAGAGCCTGGCTGCAGGGCCTCTCCTGATCTGGAAGGAAGGGCATCACGGGTGCTGGAACCTCCACAGCCGGCAGGACGTTCTCCAGAAGGAGGTACAGCTCCCCATGTTCCAGTGGGGTGGCTAGCACCAGATCAGCATCTAGTCTCAATAAAGTGGCTGTAGTTCTAGCCTTCTTGTCTCCCATCCATCCCTGCAGGGTGCTGGGGAACTGGAGTAAACAGGAGGCCAGTGCATGCTCACCATAACCCCAGCTCCTGCAGGAAACCCCCTCACCTGTCCTCGAGCTGCAGTGTGATCAGACTGCACCCACATGTCCCCTCAGTGACCATTCACACACACAAGCACGACATGATCTCTGCAGGTCTGGGAGCAGAGTCATTAGGGAGAGACTGAGAAGGGACGGAAGGCACTCTGCTCAGGAATCTTTGACAACGTGATGAGCCTGGTGGGGAGCCCTAAGTCACAAGAAGGCTGACAAATCTTTTTGAGCCCCCCGCTTCAACGTGCCCTGTCCTGCTTCCCTAGGTGAGAGATCCTTGAGTTTGCACAGGGCAGCCCCACACCCAGAAAACACAGGCTCTTGCTGGGATGGGCACTGCCCCCTCCCACCGCATGCCAGCCCCGGGCCCAGCAGAGCACCTCAGGGTTCTCTGCATTCTTCAAACAGCTGTGGCCACACAGCAGGGGATCCCATCACAGGAGGGACGCAGAGGTGGGCGCTGGGCACTGCTCTCCGATCTGCAATCTTTTCCTTTCCTATCTGTCTCTCTTTCTCCCTTTTAAAAAAGAAAGTGAAGTCTCTATTGTATCCTATTGTGCCCTGGCTGCCTGGCCGCTGGTCTTTCTCACCCTGTCTCATTAAGATGGATGGGGCTGCTGCCTTATTAATAATTAGGCAGGTCCCTCTTTGTTCCTCCTCCCCTTCTTGCTAATGATGCCTGCTCCAATGACTCTATAGAGAGCTGCAGCCCTTGGGCTAAAGGGGCACCCACTGCCAAGGCAGGTCCGAGGGCCCAGCCAGAGCGCCTTGCCCTCCCTCACCTCCAGACCACAGGGGCAGGGCTGCCAGCAACCACAGAGATCGATCATGTCATCCCTCCAGAACAAGCCTGCCTGGGTAACCCCGGGGCAGAGTCAACAAACCCAAATTCTGGTCTAGATCTGCCTGGAGACCCTCTCTGCACCTCTGCGTCCATCGCTGGCCTCGCCATGCCCCATCTAGCTCGTTCCTGCCAGCCATCTAACCAACCCACCAGCAGACGCAATGGGTTACCACGCCAGGGGCACAGAGGACCCATCCCTTCATGACTTCATTCCACGCATTTCTTTTTAAGGGTCTACAATGTGGCAGGTGCCATTTCAGGCACTGGGCCTCGGTGGCGAGCGAGGCATGCAGGGGCATTGGCTGCCCACTTCCTAGTGGAGCAAGACAAGAAAGAGCCAACACCGGACAGCGGGGAAGACATCCAACAGGGCAGACGTCTGGAGGGCTTGGATCAGGGAAGGCCTCCCTGAAGAAGTGGTTTCTAGCTCGAGGCCTGAGTGAGGAGTACAGGACAGCCCCAACTCCCCAGGGAGAGAGCGAAGTCCTCACGGGCCAGGACAGCTCTTGTGGAAGACCTGAGAACGAGCAGGTGTTACGTTATGCCAGCCTGACACTTAGCTGGACTTGGCCAGAGCCTTCAGGAAGGTGGCAGAGCCTGGGAGGTGACACCAGGCCAGCTGAGGAAGAGGTTAGTGGGCGTTAGTCCAGGGCATTTCAGGCAGGGCAAAGGCTGGTGCTGGGGCAGAGAGCAGAGCGGATATTCCAGTGAGCTGGGGACAGCTGCTGGCCACTCTGGCCTAAGACTTTCAAACAGATGCATCTGGGCATTTTAAAGCCCCCACGTCTCTGCACCCCCAATCCTACCATTCCCATCCCAGATGAAAGTGACTGTGTCTGGAGGCACAGGGGAGTCAGGGAAGGCTCCCCAAATGGGGGACCCTGGGGACCTATCTGGTCTCTGAATCCTGACTTTTCTTTCTTAGTTCCGCTCCATGGCTTCAGAGACAGTGACAACAGAGAGCATGGTGGCAGCATGTCCAGGTAAAAGAGGACCCATGAGTGGGTACAGCCCCACCACTGTGTGGGGAGTTTACAAAAGCCTCTGGCTGCATAAATTATGCTCTACTCCCAAGTTCAGACCTTGCCAGGCCTCAGAAAACACTCTAAAGTCCCTCTGTTCACCTCTGCCCCACCTCCCAGAAAAGGTGTAGCGTGAAAAGTGAAAGATAGAATTTACTTTCACGATGCTGCTTTGATTTTCTTGGTGCCAATCTGACTTTTTATGCCCCAGGCTTATCAACTACAGCTCATTCCCACAGCCAAAGAGGATGAGGATGTCTCTGTTCACAGGCATGTCCCATGTGAGAGACTCCAGCCCCAAAGCCCCCTCCCCCACCACAACCACGTCAAGGAGATTAATGCCTTTTCCCCAACCTGTGAATGGGAGGCTGGACTGTCACTGACCTTCCAAGGACAGCCGTCTGCATCTGGGTGGGAGTGAAAGAGCCTGGCTGAGCACAGGAGTCCGAGTGCGCGAACACACACAGACACATACACACAATCTCTCACACAAAGGTCCTCCCAGGACCCACCAGGTGGAGGGGGCTTTTATTCTCAACTCTGTGTCGGCTGCATCAAAACTGACCTGGTGTCCACGTGGAGGAAATTCTCTTGATCCCCTCTCACATCTGGGAGCTGGCAGGTGTCCGGGGGTCCAATCTGACCAAGCTAACTGTACAATTTAGTTGGCCTCCACAGTTGCCTAACCCCTGAATTTACCTATGAAAAAAAGAAGGAATCCACTGGCCACGCACTGAGTGCCACCCTTGCAGGGCATGGGAGTGCTGGGGTGGACGGGTCACTCAGAGTCCCTCCTGAACTTGATTACATCTGCCCTCCTGCCTTGGGGTCCGATGCACTTTTATCCCTCCAGTCTCACCACTGAGGTGGCATTTTAAGTGGCCTTTCCTCCTCATCACACTGTAGGCCCAACAGGGAAGGCGGAGACCGGCAGGGGCTATGCTTGGACCCTCTCTGATCTTGCCTATGTCCCTAAATTCTTGATTTAATTCTATTTGCATGTGTTTCTGAGCATGTGGCAATGACCGCAGTCGATGCACTTAAACAAGTGCACGCATTTAAAGGTTGACAATGTCATACAAGCAAAGCTTCTCACCTGGGGACCTCAGCTGTGCTTATTGTCCTCTGGGAGGGCAGAGCCCCCGAGGGTTTGCAGTGTGGAAACTGAGGCTCGTTCATCTTTCTTCCCCAGCCCTGGCTCGTTAGTCGAATGTTTGTTCAAAGTGTTCAGGGTTCCTTCAGTTCTGGGCGCCAAGCTCTCGGAAGCATCAGGACTTGGTACCTGAGGGACTCACCGTCCTGAATGCTGGGACTCAGCACCCTCCATGCTGGGGCATTTGTGTGTTGGGGGGGGCTCATGGCATTGGGGCCACAGGGGCAGGAGAGAGAGGAGTTATTACGGGAAGAAGCATCGTTCAACACTCATGAAAGTACCCTAAGAAGCAAGCTCAGCGTGACTGGGACACACCTGCTCTCCAAAGGCGTGACTCTGTCTGACTGCCGCAGACTCTGCCTCCCAGAGACTCTGGATCATCCTTCATCCCAGGGTTTTTCCTTCCTAAGGGCCATCCATCACCCCGTCATGTGGCCATGCCCCGGCGCCTCTTTCCCACCAATTCCCACCTTGGTGCGCACGGTATGAGAGCAGGGAGGAGAGCAGATGGCTGCACCCTCCTCACCACCAGCCAGAGTCAGGGTGACAGTGCTGTGACTACTCCCCAGGCGTCTCAGAAGGGCCAGGAAGATTCTCTGCTGACGCTGCTGCCTCTAGCAGCACAGCCGCCCCAGAGCGCAGCCCTGCACATGCTGAATGCTTTCCGGAGCACTGCCGTGGGGTCTGGACACCTGCTGCTCACATCCACACCTGGGGACCTCTGCCACTGGGCTCACGCCACCCCTCTAGCTCCTTTCTCTCTCACTCATACTCCATTGTCAAGTCAAACAACTCCCTAGGCCCTGAGAAGCCCCAAGGCTGCCCACTGTCCAGCCTCCCCCTCCTTCCTCTCTCCTGTCGCCTCCGCCGTCTGAAACGCCCTCCAGGCTCCACTAGAGGCCCCTTCTCCCTGGCCCACACTAGAGAGATGCCTGTGACACGTGCACTGAGGTGTGGCCCTGCTATCTGTCACTCTGTTCTCTGTGTGTGGTGCTGTGATCTTCCTCTGGGGCTGGAAACTCTTAGGGAGCAAGGAGCTGGTCTTGTGTGCTCCCCACACGGCCTGTGCAGGATGCATGGCCTACTGGGAGGAAGGATGAGAGGCTGGAAGGAAGGACGAAAGAAGAGGAGAGGGGGGCGCCAGGGAGGAATGCAGTAACAAACTAAAGACCCTCTGCCCAGTCGGTGGCCAGAGGGGCCTGGGTGGAGACTTGCAGGCACCCTGCGGGGCTTCCTACGCCCCCCACCACCACCACCACCACTCCTGGGGCCCGTCTTCAGCAGCCTTGTCACACAGGCCTGGTCACTGAGGAAAAGACATGCAAAGGCTGACACACTGGGCCTTTTATGCCACGTCCCCGACACCCTGGAGGCTACCTGTGACCACACACAGCAGGAGACACACACAGGCCCCTCAGCTGGGGCGTCCCCGGCTGGCACTGCGGTGACAGGTCCACCCTGAGCCGCGGGAAGCCCAGCCTTAAGCCAACACCGAGGAGCGGTGAGAAAGGCCGCGTCCAGCAGGCTACCCAGGTCAGCTGGGACTCCATCCTCTGCGTTCTTCCTCTCACTGAGGGTCGGGGGGTTTTGTTCTGTCTTTGGATCACAGTAATCTCTCTGGAGGAAAAATGAAGGAAAAAGAGAAGCAATCTAAGAAAATGAGGTGGCATTGGAACTATGGGCAAAGGCTTGGCACCTGTGGCTCAAGCGGCTAAGGCGCCAGCCATACACACCTGAGCTGGCAGGTTCGAATCCCGCCCAGGCCCGCCAAACAACAACAACGGCTGCAACCAAGAAATAGCCAGGCATTGTGGTGTCTGTAGTCCCAGCTACTCGGGAGGCAGAGGAAAATCGCTTGAGCACAGAAGTTGGAGGTTGCTGTGAGCTGTGATGCCACAGCACTTTACCCAGGGCAATGGCTTGAGGCTCTGTCTCGAAAAAACTGAAAGAAAGAAAGGGAGAGTGGGGAGGGAGGGAAAAGAGAGAGAAAGGAAGGAGGGAGGGAGGGAAGGAAGGAAGGAAGGAAGGAAGGAACGAAGGAAGGAAGGAAGGAAGGAAGGAAGGAAAAGAGAAAAAACTATAGGCAAGAAGTTTGCCACAAAAACCTAGGAGGTGGGATAGGGGGTGGTCTTAACATCTGGAGTTTCAGTGACAATTCCAGGGGCGGGCACATGAGCAGCTTGGTCCCCAGGCAGCAGCCACAGAGACTCCCATGTCCCAGCTGCCCTCAGCCCGCACCTGCAGAATGGAGGCTGCTGCATGTGCTGGCTGACCGATCCAGACCACAAAGGCCACCCGGAAGGCTCCAGGAGGTCGGTGTCTCACTGCTGCTTGTTTTCCTTCCCCTGGTAACTCAAAAACGTGTGGACAGTATTGTCACTGAGACCACCCACCAGCCACCCCTCCTACTGCCACTGTGGACAGAACATGAGCTTTGGAGCCCAGCAGAAGTGCATGTCCTCTCCTTGTGACTTTGGCACAACACTGAATGGCCCAGCCTCAGGGTCCTCCTCTGTGGTGTGAGATGATGACACAGACCCCTGTCCAGGAGCTGTGGGCATCAGCAGAGGTGCGTAGTCTCCGGAACTCAGTCTGAGTCCCACAAGGAGCCTCCTTCCCTTCCTTCCACATTTCAAAGCACTCTCCCAACCCGGGAAGTCCTCGTCCCCAAACGTCGGTCTGCTCTGACCATCCTCTCACCCTGGGCACAGTGCCAGCCGCAGCACATGCCTGGAATAGCTCATGTAATCCTCACGACAGCTCTCTGATGTAGGGACTCTTGCTGTCCCTGACAGATAAGGAAAAGGGGGCCCAGAAAAGTCATGCCCTCAAGGTCACATCTAATAAGGGATCCAAGCCCTCAAGCCCACAGTCCTGACTCAGGGGCTGCAGGACAGAGGGGGGGCCCACAACGGTGCCGAGCTGAGGACCCGAAACAATCGCAGTGGTGTGATTTTCCCATTTTTGCAAGTCGTAATGCTAAGTCCTAAGACATTAACATTGTTATTTTACTCGGCTTGTAAGAGGTGATTCAGCTTCACCTCATGCAAGGCTGGCAACTTTGCCATTTTCTACTGTCCAGTCAGACTGCCCAGCTCCCAAAGATCCCAGTTGGGCACACCCGGGAAGATGGCATACACTGCCACCTTCATGATGGTTTGAGAGTGGTTTGAGTGCTCCTCTGTGACCCTGAAGCACACACCACATCCCGGCCTGCAGGTTGCCCTCCGTGCCTTCAAGAACATGAGTTACATCATTCCGGACAGGAGTTCCCAGACTGGCGGTGCTGCCTTTATCTGGGCTCAGCTGTCTGCAGGCAAAGAGCAGAGCCCAAAAGGATTATGAGAGAGGATGGGACGCGTGCTGGTGGGGGGCCCCTCCCGCTCCTCCCAGTCTCTCCTCCCCTAATATAGATTCCTATATTAGGGGAGGAGAGACTCTGTGGAGTCACAGAAGACACCACACACTGACCCTCTGCAACTAATCCTCCATACAGGAAGAGCACAGCCTCCTCAGCTGCCTCTTCCTCCCTGGGACCCGAGACCCTGAGGCCCTGCCCTTACCCAGTGCGATGCCTGAAGGGTGCACAGAATGTCGCCCCTCTGGGACATGCTGCAGGAGCACTTTTAGGGAAATATGATCCTCCTGAGTTGGGGGGCACCTGAGAAACCCCAAACTGGCCAGAAACGGGCACCATCCTCCTTCCTGTGTGCCTTCATCTCAGCTACTCATGTGTCTCCATCTTCTCTTCTCTTAAAACTAATGAGCTATCTGAGGCCAAGCCTTGCACATCTCTGCGTTTGACCCTCTTTCCCTCTACGGAAGGAGTCACCTCTGTCCTGCTGTAGCCCACCCAGCCTTCCAGGGCACACAAGGTGACCTCTAGGGACCCTTGTCTCCCACCCATCTCATCCCCCTTGCCTGGCAGCAGACGTTGTCTCTCTGTCCCCTGAATTCCTGCAGCACCATCTCTGCCCCCTGTCCGAGGTTGTGTGTCTCTGTGCACATTGTAGCCAAGGTGTTTGTGCAATGTCCTGTCTCTCCGATGATGAAGAGTCATTGAGAGATGGAACTATAGTTTTTATGTCATTATACCAGCCGCAGAACAAGGGCAAGGCCTATGGATAGATTTGTGGAACAACTAACGAATGAATGAAGGCCCCAGCTTTTGCAGATAGTGCACGTATAGCTCTCTGGGCAGGAACCTCGGGATTCTTGCCCAGAAGCAATTTGGCGTAAAAGCATCCCTATTTACCAGGGCTACATCTCTTGACAGCGATCTACAGCCACCTCTTCAATGAAATTAAAATCTTTCATATTCAACAAAATTCCTCACGCAACCCTATCTTCACCCTAGTCCCCATGCACGGGTGATTGAAAGCCAAGCTTTCTTCCTTCTTCCTGCCTGGAACTGAGCAGTCCCCCCCCACCAGCCCGATGCCCAGGCCACCCCACCCCCACCCAGACTCAGCCACTGAGCTCATGTCCTCCGCTCAATTCATTTTCTAGATAGATGGAGCAAATACCTAAGCAAATATTATTTATGACTTTGTGATAAATAAGCCTTTTACAGAAGTTATTCAAGGAGGTCTGGGGAATTTCAAGGATAACTTTCAGCAAGTTTCAAAGGTCGGGTCAGCCTGAGATACTGAGCCCACAGTATTTAGCACTCATCTGTTTTGAATTATTGGTCTTACCCAACTTCAGTTGGGTCTCAATGGACAGGTTGTGCTATAGTTCCCTGGCTATATTTTATTTCCATCGTGGGCAAGGAGCTTTAGACATTATTTGCGCTGAACTGACAGTGGGGAGAGAAAAAAGAAATCTTAATGAAATTCAGTCTCCAGCAGGTGTGCTGGGAAAGATGGTCCTACCTGCCTGGACACCCTCGCCCTTTCACCCACTGCCCAGCACCCTGACAGTGGCCTCCCCTCCATGCACATGAGAGCGGGCGCCCACCATGCCGAACCTGGCAACACAGAGTCAAGGTCACCAAGGGCAGAGCTTTCCCAGAGGGCCAGGAAGACACGGGGCTAGTCTGGGCCCTTTTCTACTATATGAACGCACATCTGATCTGGTGTGGGTTCTGCAAACACAGCTTCTGGGAGATGAGACTTTCACACAACTCTACGACCTCAGAACCTAACGCTCTGCCTACACGTAGTAGGGGTTCAATATCAAATCAGGTCCCTGTTCCCTCCATTCTAACTGTGGTTTCGTTTCACAGAGGCTTTTTTGTCTAGGGTTTTTTTGTTGTTGTTGTTTGTTTTTTAATGTTCTCTTTCCTTTTGCTTTTGTTGGGTTTTGTTTTGTTTTGTTTTGTTGGTGGTTTTTGGTTTTTTGTTACTTTGCTTATTTTTGGTCGTTTGGGTTTGATTCTGATTTACCCTCAGAACGGATTTGCTTGAGGACGGTTTAACTTAGAATGTAAAGGCCTTTCCAGATCTAGACGTTTCTCCCCAGATGATTTGACAGAATCCACTTCCCAATCCTGAGACCTCAGCCTATCAGCCCATTATTTCTGAAACGGCATGGAACAAAGAATCAAAAGATGCTGTCTCTCATTCACTCTTAAAATAGTGAAATTGGTACCGCCCTGTGATC
The DNA here is from genome assembly GCA_963574355.1 of Loris lydekkerianus. NCBI lineage: Eukaryota > Metazoa > Chordata > Mammalia > Primates > Lorisidae > Loris > Loris lydekkerianus. The sequence goes on along the minus strand of CAUYPK010147063.1, from coordinate 4,599 downwards.
TTCCCTGTCAGTTCAACTCATTTGCAACAACACTCTGCTGGCAGATTACAGCAGGCACGCATGGGGTCTTGAAAAAAAAACTTGGTGGAGTGAATTGAATGCAGAAAGCCTGGGTTTGTTCACTTCTTTTGCTGTTTGTTTTTAATTTTGGAAGGTAGAAAAATGTCTCCTCCTGTGAGAAATCAATCAAGGGCGTGCTTGTCTTTAGGCAAGGCACATTCTGTTAGGTTCCTCTTCTTATAAACATCTGCCCTGCTCACTTTACGTGATAAAAATGGCCTGAAAAAGTGCTACCTTGGTTATTATAATTACTATTATTATTATTATTTGTGTGTGTGTGTGGTTTTTGGCCGGGGCTGGGTTTGAACCCGCCACCTCTGGCATACGGGCCCGGTGCCCTACTCCTTTGAGCCACAGGCGCCGCCAACCTTGGTTATTTTTTTAATCAATTTATATATTTACATATAGGAGAGGGCATTGAAAGGAATATGTCCCACAATATAACAACTGTCTAATTTACCTACCTGTCCAATCTGAGCCTTTCAAATGGGGTTTGCTCAGGGGAAATTCATGTTTTCTCTGTTCTTCTTTTACAAAAGACAACAGCAGTGGGTGGGTTGTATGCAGTCTTTTTTCCAAACACAGGGACCAGGACTGAGGCCCCAGGGGACAGGCCTGTCTGCCAGAATTGCGTGTGGGTCCCAACAAGACCCCCGCTCCAAAAGGAAGGCTTATGAAGACAGAACGAGCTGAGACCACCAGTCCTCACAGAGGTCATGAAATCACGAGGGAAGGCCCAGGCCAGAGGGGGCAGTGGGATGGGGTAGCAGGGAAGAGAAAACAGGAAATACTACGCCCACTGGGCAAGAGAAATCGAAACCCCATGGCAAGGGCCTTTGATGCTGCCGGCCGGCATTCGCTCCCACATTCAGCTCAACGTTGGGCCACTTGCGGGCCAAGTCCAGGGACCGGGCCAGCCGTTCCCTGGTGACCTTTGAATTCCTATCTGCCCCTCCAGTTTCTGATGTGAACGTTCGCTCATAACCCTCTGTTCACAAAGATATCCGCTTCCCCCACCCGAACACGCCAGCGATTACCTTCCCTTCTCTTTCCTGAACCCTTTCATACTCAACTCCACAAATGAAGAGGGTGCAGGTCCCTACCATACTGAGTGCTGTAGGTCGATTTCAGGAGGAAAAATGTCCTTTTTAGTAAAATGGAGAGAAAAGGAAAAAAATGAAGACTCTTCCCTGGTGCTTCAAAGCCAGGACATGGTGGAAGTGCCTTTTGGACACTTCTAAGGCTAGGCCAGAAGTATCCTGCATGGCCAGCTGCATGCCCCTGGTCAGTCGTGGTAGGGTGGCCAAGCCTCCTTCTGAACCCTCTTCTCCTGGGCCTTTGCGCCATCTGCCAGGAACAGACTGTGTCCCAGTTTCTCCTCCCTCCTCTGACAAACCTCTCTCTTCAACACCATCCCAGGGTCAGAGCTTTGGGGACAAAATCCTCCATATTTGCTTTAGTGAACTATGACTGTGTGACAAACTGCTTCAAAACTTAGTAGTCCCAGCCAGCGACGTATTATGGTCTGTCACAGGCCTGCTGACTGGGTCAGCTGGGTGGTTCCACTTAGGGTCGCTTGTGGGTTGTAATCGGATAGACGGAGTAGGCCATGGCTGGAGTCACCTAAAGGCCGGACTAGACTGGATGTCCAGTGTGGCTCAGGCATGTGGCTGATGGTTGGTGCCATCGGCAGGTCAGCTGTGGCTGTGACCAAAGCACCTGCACGTGGCTTCTCCAGGCACTTTGGGCTCATATATGGCAGGGGCCAGGTCCTAAGAGGGGGTGTCCCAGGCAGCTGCAAAGATACTTCTGGCCTAGCCTTAGAAGTGTCCAAAAGGCACTTCCACCATGTCCTGTAGTTCAGGAGAGGGGAACTGGACCCCCATCTTGGTGGGATGGAAGGTGTGTGGTACAGGAGGGAGGGCAGGCAGCTGGTGCATTTGGAGACAGGACCTCATCGTCCCACTGTGTTCTATTCTAACTTTCAAGGCTCTGATCACGTTGCTCAGCTCTGACCCGGTGCCGGCTCTAGTCCCTGCCTCAAACCCTCTAGTCCCCTAATTAGCACCAGCTTTCCTCTTTCCTCTTGAATTGAAAACAGCAGGTTTCAACCCAGAGAATGGCTGGTTTAAGAATCACAGGGAAGTTTTTTTGTTATTGCTGTTACTGGGTTTTTATTTTATTTATTTTTTATCTTTTTAGAGACAGAGCCTCACTTTATTGCCCTCGGTAGAGTACGGCGTCACAGCTCACAGCAACCTCCAACTCCTGGGCTTCGGCAATTCTCTTTCCTCCTGAGTAGCTGGGACTACAGGCACCCACCACAATGCCTGGCTATTTTTTGTTGCAGTTTGGCTGGGGCCGGGTTTGAACTCGCCACCCTCAACGTATGGGGCCGGCGCCCTACTCACTGAGCCACAGGCACCGCCCTGTTACTGGGTTTTTAAACAATGAAAGTGCATGGAACTCAAGTTCTAAGTCACACACGCTCCAGAAATTTCCAGGCATTCTTCTAGTAAGCGTTTTTTGGTTGTTGCTTAAAAGAAAACAGAACTGGAAACCGAACATCAAACTGTCTTCTGAAGTTCTTCTCTGGACTTCTATTTAAGAGGGGAAAGTAGTCAAAAGAAAGTAGAAAAAGGAAGGGAAAAGTGAAAACTCAGCTAAAAAAATAAATGAACCTTGAGTGTTTGAATAATTCTACCACCTTTCTGTTTGAAAGGAAAGTTGAATCTTCCAAAGCCTCAGAGCTCTGCAGAGAGCAGAAGAGATTTAGTTACACAATCCTCCTCTCCAGTGGCTGCAGGATCCACCATGGTGCCGAGAGGTAGAGACGCCCTTCCTTGCTGCCCTGGAGGAGGCCATGGTCGTCCCTGCCGCCTGCTCCTACCTCCTTCCTGGACCACCCAGGGACATCTCTGCTCTGAGGGCCGCCCTGTCCAGGAAGCGCTGGGGGGAAGCAGGGCTGGAGAAACTACGGAGCCCCGCCAGCTCCCTTCCTCGCTGTACGAGACAGAGGAGCCCCCTACCCTCCCTACTCCCATGCCCTGGGCATTCATGAGGCTAGAGATGGTTTGTGAAGCCACTGCCAGTTTCTTGAAGGATTATATGGCACTAACAGGAACCAGAGGACCACAGGGAGATATTGCTATTTGCATTTTATGCCCAGATAATTTTTTTTTAATTTTCTCCTAGAAGGTTGGAGGGAAAGATGGGGAATCTCACAAACTGGAATCTGACCTATTACGCTGCCCACATACTGGGCGCCCCCTCCGGGCTCCTCTCCTCAGCTGAGAAAGCTGAAGGTTCTGTTTCCCCATCTGCAGGGTCTCTCCTGGCCCCAGACCCTCCCTTGGGGGGACCAAGAATAGGATGATCTGATGTCGCAGAACGTCCCAGTCCCCAGGCCGCCTGGGGGAGGCAGTTCCTCTGCCTGGTCCCCCTGGCCCCTCAGCCCTTTGAAGCCACCCATTTGGTCTTTGCTGAGAAGAGGACGAGTTTGCAAACCTGCCACCATAGAGAAAAGGCAAGGATTGGGAGGGGGCAGGGAGGAGGGCCTGTCCTCTGGCTCTGGAGGTCTCCTTATTCTTCAGCTCTTAATCATTAGATCGGAAAAGGGGGAGGGGAAAGGGGGAGGGGAAGAGAAAAAGATCAATGACAACAACAACAAAAAAGAGCCAGCCTCACACTCAGGTCCTCGGGACGGGGAACTCCATTCAGAGCTCTCAGAAAACAGGGTCAGGCACGTCTCCTGACCTGAGACCCCAGAGCTCCTCTGTTCCCTGTAATTATCTAATACAGCACTCTCCCTACCAAATACAATGAAACAATTTGTCACTTCAATTATCTGTCAGTCAACACCAAGGCCTTTTCAGCAGGCCAGCACATGTGTTTGGAGAGCTCCTCAGTGAGGCTGTCTAGCCAGGGCCATAACCATGCAAAATGGAACCTTTGTTAATTCTGGTTCTTAGAAAAATAAATCCATTCAATTTCACTCCTCTCCCTCTCTCCTCTTTTCTAAATGCCTTCAGTTTGCAATTTGCACAAGGAGCTGAATTGGTCCTGCTCTGAACCTTCAATGACTGGCCAAAGGATTTGCATGAGGAAGCAGAGATTAATTATTCTTTTCGGGGCTTTTTCCCCCTCATTTTCTGTAATTCTGTGTTAGGAGCGAGATTACACCCTGCGTTGCTAGCCGAGGGGGTGGGAAGGGCGGAGAGTAGGGCCAGGCAGGAGAGGCTGCACTGGGTCAGCAGCTCCCTCCTCCCCCTGCCTCCCCTGCCTCCCCTGCCTCCCCCTGCCTCCCCTGCCTCCCCCTGCCTCCCCCTGCCTCCCCTGCCTCCCCCTGCCTCTCCCTACCTCTCCTGCCTCCCCCTGCCTCCCCTGCCTCCCCCTGCCTCTCCTGCCTCCCCTGCCTCTCCTGCCTCCCACTGCCTCTCCTGCCTCCCCCTGCCTCCCCCTGCCTCTCCCTGCCTCTCCTGCCTCCCCCTGCCTCCCCCTGCCTCCCCTGTCTCCCCCTGCCTCTCCCTGCCTCCCGCT
>CAUYPK010147061.1:0-35251 GCA_963574355.1 Loris lydekkerianus | reverse complement strand
AGTTTGTTGATTTCTAAAATAAATAGAAGTACAACACCCATTTTATCATACAATCCAATTCATAAGTATATACCCACAAGTAAAAAAAAAAAAAAAAAAAAAAAAGTCATTTTGCCACATGGAAATTTTCACAAGAATGTTTATTGCAGCTCAATTCACAGTAGTCAGGATGTAGAAATCCAAATTCTCATTGACTCATGAATGGATTAACAAACTGTGTGTATATATACCATGGAGTACTATTCAGCCATAAAAAAGATGGAGTCCTGGGCAGCACCTGTGACTTAAAGGAGTAGGGCGCTGGCCCCATATACCAGAGGTGGCGGGTTCAAACACATCCCTGGCCAAAAACTGCAAAAAAAAGATGCAAATTTTACATTTTAGTATTTACCCGGATGGCATTGAAGCACATTCTTCTCAGTAAAATATCACAGTAGTGGAAAAGCAATTATCCAATATACTCAATACTAATAAAAAAACAATATATAAACAACTACTTGCCACATAAAAGAAACACACACACACACATACATACATACATACATACATACATATATATATATATATATTAGTATACCCCTCAGAGCAATTTTGAGTTCTTTTTCTGGAATGGCCTTCCGAGCTGTTGTCCTAAATTAAATTAGTGAACTCACACCAGAAAAACTGCTTTGAAGGTGAGTCCAGGCACTGGTATCCCAGCACAGTGCCAAGGGGGGGCTCTTTGAAGGTGACCAGAGTGATAATTCAGCAATGAGGTATTAAGCACTTTTTCCAAAGGGTGCAAACAAAAGATGTATACATTTCAAGAAAGGAAAAACAAACTGTGTCAAAATTGTGATACTCAACATATACAATAACAAAAGATGAGTACAAATCATGGCAAGCATGCTTTGCAATTTCAGAAGTGAAGTATGACTTGCACTCTCCCTTTCTGTAGGTATGTGTGTATATAAATTCCTTGTATTCACATTTATTTTATTTTCTCTTTGCCATTTTCCCTGATATTGTGGGGAATGAAAATGGCTAAGAGTAAAGAAAATATTTTCCGTAGACTGGAATTCATTTGAATGAGGTACATTTCCTTTTTCATCGCCAATGCCAAATGTTGTGGTAAGCAGAACCTTTCAGAGATAAATCACATTCACAATCCTTGGTGTGGAGATGGCAACAGTTTATCACATCAGATCGTTGGAGGATTCACTTCTGAGAATGGAGTAAAAAAATCAAGCTGCCTAAGATGCCCAATATACAGTGTCGCTACCCGTGCACTGGGGTGAGCAATCAGAGTATTTGTTTTGCTTTCGGCCTCCTTTGGCTTCTCATGGAAGTGAGTAAATTCCAGCTAGATACAAAGTGTCATCTTTATTCAAAATGCTGAAAGCTCCCTAGCATGTTGTAAACAGTTGTCCTACAAGGATGTTAAAAACAGTCAGCTGATGGTACTCTTTAAAACATATCCTTATATATTTAACCAAAATAATAAAAGCACAATAAAATGAATAGGATAGAAAAGAAAGATATGAAATACAATAGGGACAGAAAGCCCTGTAATGTTGCTGACTATGAATCACAGCCCAGTGGACATCTGTAAACCGTATGGATTGGTTGCTGGGATCCTGGATTAATTTTGCCCCTTTGCTTGAATAATGGAGCAGAGAAATCTGATTTCTGACCAGACCATCCAGTCCAGTTTTTAGGAGGATCTAATCACCAGACCAGTCATTTACAATCCAGGTATTTTGAGAACTGTGACTCAATTTGTTCATTTTATAAACTCATACCTAATGCTCTGATCTCAACTTGTAAGTGATTGAGGTGGCCAGGCACATAGAAATAATCAGAGAATTGAATTTTAGAACATAGAATTAGTGAATGAAGTAAGAAAGGGATAGAAAAATCTTTACTCTCAAAATTTAAGTACTGATAGAAAAAAAAAATAAAATTTTGGGGAGGCACCTGTGGCTCAATAGGTAGGGCACTGACCCCATATACCGAGGGTGGCGGATTTGAACCAGCCCCAGCAGAACTGCAACAAAAAAACAGCTGGGCGTTGTGGCAGGCACCTGTAGTCCCAGCTACTTAGGAGGCTGAGGCAAGTGAATCGCCTAAGCCCAGGAGTTGGAGGTTGCTGTGAGCTGTGACGCCACATCACTCTACTCAGGGTGACAAAGTGAGACTCTGTCTCTAAAAAAAAAACCCAAAAAACAAAAAATAAAACAGCAAAAGTTCTTTTCATAATATAAATGTTCTCAGCATCATTCTTATTTCTAAATTAAAATCTGAACAGTTTCCTTCAAGCTTGCTTTGGCTGACCAAAAATCAGATTACCAGGAAAAGTCGGGGAAAATCAGTTTATTGTAGCACATGTGAATGAAGACTGAATTATTCATTACAGTAGAGTGGCATTATTTAACTGATTATAATTATACAACAAATTAGGTGTTTGTTTAATTGAAAAGTGCCCAAGGAAACATTTCACATTTTTTTCTTTTTTTTTTTTTTAAATGTGATTTACTGCATGATTTTAATTGCCACGGAATAATCAAATGACTCAGTAATGGTGTAGGTAATATCACTCCTCTTCTTGAAGGCAAGTTAAATCTTTAATACTATTATTTTCCCCCAGAAGAAATATTTAAGGCAAGAAAGATATTGTCCACAAAAAACTGATGCTTACAGATTGTGGTCATACAAATCTACGGCGGGTGGATTTTTACCAGTGTGTTTTTATCAGCATTCTACAAGTGAAAGTACATGCTACATCCCTGTATGTACTCAAACCCTCTTAAGTTTATGCAATTTTCCCCCTTGAGTCCTGAATTTGGCACCTTTTCCCACATAGCAGAAAATCTCTAGATAACAAGCACTTTGTCAGATATGCTGATATACTTTAGTTTTCCAGCTAGACATTTTCTCAAGAGAATTTGTATGAAATGACTTTACCTTAAACACTGCAAAATACACACATCTGATTGAGCAATGGTAAAAACTAAGAAAAACATTCTCTCTTAAATATCTTGTAGAATACTCAATATTCCTGTTTAATGTTAAAAGATATATATATATATCTTTCTTTTCTTGAAAAAAATAGCCAAGAAACTGAGGCATAGGAAATAAGGAAAGAAATTTTGCTCTTTGTTAAAAAAGAGAAGAATGTTCACTCTGTGTCTTTTCCCTGGGGTATCCCGGGATCAAACGACAAGAAGACAGTTGTTGTCTCAGGCAAGCACAAAATTTACTTTCTCAACATTTTCATCCTTTGGGGGAAAGCAGAAAATAAACATTTAGACCACGGGAATTCCACATGGACCTTGTGGGAGAAACAGAGTGTCAGACACAGCAGGAGGACTTGGGCGTATGCCTGGGTTACTGGTTTCTGTTATTAAAACCTCAGTATTCTGGGCCCTGCCCTGACAGACGCTTCTTACTCAAAATTGTAGCTAATTTGGGGGAGGAACTCTCAGCTTAGAATTTAGGAGCTGTTTTAGTTTATAGACCTGCTCTCATTTTAAATCATATACTCAGAGAGATGGTGTTTTAGTTCACTTTTTTTTTTTTGCAGTTTTTTGGCCAGGGCTGGGTTTGAACCCGTGACTTTCGGCATGTGGGGCCGGCGCCTTACTCCTGGAGCCTCAGGTGCTGCCCTTTAGTTCACTTTTTACTGATGCAACAAAAACATTTGAGACCTGGTAATTTATAAGGAACAGAAATTTATTGGCTAACAGATCTGAAGGCTGGGAAGTCCAAGATTAAGTCCCCCCCACCCCAGCATGTTACGGCATGGTTCCTCTGCTTCATTTGTTTGTTTGTTTATTTATGTATTATTAAATCATACCTGTGTACGTTAATGCAATCCTGGGCATCATACACTGGTTTTATAGATCATTTGACACATTTTCATCACAAGGGTTAACATAGCCTTCCTGGCATTTTCTTAGTTATTGTGTTGAGACATTTATGTTCTACATTTACTAAGTTTCACATGTAGAGGATGCAGTGGCTTCTTACAAGCAGAGGAACCCTTGTAAGACCGCATCGTAGGTCTCTGCTTCTAAGATGCCACTGCATCCTCTGGAGGACAGGTGAACTGTGCATCCTTACATAGAAGTAAGGCATAAAAACCCAACATAGGGAGAGCCCCTCCCCAAAGCCATTTGGTTAGCATTAAACCTGTCCATGAAGGTAGATTCTTCATGACCTACTCACTTCTGAAAGGTTCTATCTCTCAGTACTGTTACAATAGCAATTAAATCTCAACAGTAGTTTTTTTTGTGTGTGAGAACAAACATCCAAACCATAGCAGGTGGTCATAAATAGTGGGGTGTAGTGAGTCAAGCTTAGATAGCCCCACGTAGACCAGACATCTCACGCAGGCAATCCCAAGAAGGTGGCCTGACCTTGCTAGAGGCTCTGTGCAGTCAAAGGCAATAAGTACTACAAGATAGTCTGGGATCAAGTAACAAAATACCATTTTTTACAAACTCAATATTCATAAACAGAATGCTCACCTATGCCTAACCTAGAGACGAAATTGCTAAATGTTAGTATAGGCCACAAAAGTGTGGGCTGCAGGGTGGGGGCATGGTTTGGGATGCAGGGGAAATGGAGTCTTTTTTTTGTTGTTGTTGTTTTGAGACAGTCCCTCAAGCTGTCACCCTGGGTAGAGTGCTGCAGCATCACAGCTCACAGCAACTTCCAACTCCTGGGCTCAAGCAATTCTCCTACCTCTGCCTCCCAAGTAGCTGGGACTACAGGCTCCTGCCACAACCCCTGGCTCTTTGGCAGTCTGGGGCTGGATTCGAACCCGCCAGCTCAGGTGTATGTGGCTGGCTTCTGAGCCACTTGAGCCATAGGCGCCAAGCCAGAGTCATTTAAATGACATTTGAAAAATTTAAAATTGGCAGATTATACTAAGAAATGAAGGTTACTCTCGAAATACTTAAAGACAAACTTAAAGCTTTAAAGATTCAAAAAAAAACTCCTATGTCCCTGACTGACAAAAAAGAGAATGTGTAAGTATAAAATGGAACAAAGATAGTGATCTATTGTTTTGAGCACAAAATTTGAGTTGTTTTATTGTGGGTACACTGGTAAGTATCTTATATGGTATATATAACTATAAATAGCTATGATGTGTTCATAGCCATTAAAAACAAAAGTACATTGAAATAAAAAGAACTGGGGCCCCAAAAAAATAGAAAGCTGCTATTGTGGAAGAAAAGACAGAAACCCAAGTGGCAAACCAATTGTCTCTTTCCTCTCTGAACCACAAGGCATTATTGTTTTTCCTGGGGTTCTTCAAGGAACATTGTGCATCTCCTAGCCAGCACTCAGATTTTTGCCTGGTGAATCCCTTTTACAATTTCAACTTAAATTGCATCTCCTCAGAAAAATATTTCCCTGCCACACAAAATTAAGTTGACTTCCATTTACCTTGTACTTTCCCTTTTTTTGCATCATGGCACTTCTAACACTCCCATTGTGTGTATATTGCTTGATGTTGTAGTGTAACCCTAACAGAATTGAATACCTACCTGCCATTTCATTGTTTGTCTGGTTTCACACGTGAGTGCGCACACACACACACACACCATGATATTTCACGGCACCCTTAAGTTAGTTCAAAGTCAGGACAGAATTTGCTAATACTAGCGATAAGTCATGTATGTTATTTTACTTTCCCAATGTGCAAATGAATAGACTAATATCTTTGTTGAACTCATATGAAACTATGATGATTAACTAAATTATACGAATTAAAGCAATCATGCCATGTGTAAAGAAAACATATTAGACACCAAGAACAAACACCCTCACTCTTCGAAGCCTTGATGAAGGAGGTATCACCCCTGGGAACCTCAACATTATATTCTTTTCAAATATATAAGGCATTGCCAATCTGATCTTCATTTTCTATGTACAACAGCAGGACCATAAAAGGTCGGGATGGGGGGGGACACATACGCACTCCAGATCATTTTTGGTTTTATCATCTTAGTTTCTAAATAAGAATACATCTCAGAGAAGGGACCTAGTGGGTCCAGGTTGTTCAGGGGGAAGAATCTGTGCTGGGAATAGAACTCGGGTCTCCCAAAGTTCCATTCATTGCTCTTTTCTACGCCTCACTGTGTGGGATAAGTAACCCATGTGCTTTCTCAGTCCAAAAACATTTTTTAAAGTCATGCGCTTCATAACCCTAGAAATGTTGTTATGCCAGTGTATTAAGCACAAAGAAAAATGACAAAGTAGTGAAAAGAGATCAAATGTTAGATAAAAAGGTTTTTTAATAAAAGGATATAAATATTTGGGCAAATCACTATTCATTTCCTTGTCTTCTTTCTGTAAAAGATAACATTCTTAAGACAGTAAATTATTTAGGATTCACTGTTAACTATCTAACAAGTCACAGCCTTGTCAAATAAGACTACACAATTCAAGGGAATTAAAGATTTATTTTTCACATAGATTCAAGATACTCGGGATGCAAGGTATAAATTTGGCATCGGTAAGTTTCATTATTTTGCCAAAATGCATTTCTTCTAGTTTAAAGGATTTCTTGTATCTTTACCTCGTTATATTTCTGATTATACTTTGGACCCATTTTATCTAAGGCACTTTCCTTAGCCTTTCTCCTCAATGTTATTTTGATAATTTGAAGGTGGTGTTAAATCAAGAACCTTAAGAACATTTTTTGCTGTTATTGCATAGACCATTTTTTTTTTTTCATAGCATAAAATTCTACATAGAAATGCTTATCTAGCAAAAATGACATTGGGAGAGAACCAGAAAAATAGGATTTCATTTTTGGTTCTAAATTTTCTATTTGTAAAATAACTTCAAATAACTAATTTTTTTAAATGTATTTCAAAATAATTTCAAAGTAACAGAAAATGTCTAGTATCATTCAAAGAGCTATTCCTGGATTTCCCACTTCCTCAATTTTTAAAGCACACACATGTTTATATATTTATAACTAGTCGATATATATTATACATCATAGACACATATATGTGTGTGCATATACATATGTGCTTATATACATGGATGTTATGTACTTTGCCACATAATGTTATATAGTCACTTTTTTTTCTGGATTATTTTCATATAGTAGTATGCCCCTGTATGCAATAATAGTTCAATGGCTATTTCTTAAAATCAGGATTATGGTCTTAGTAAGGTTTATCCAGAGAAACAGAATCAAGAGGAAATGTGTGTGAGAGTTATGTGTATGTGTATGTGTAGTTGATTATAAAGAATTGGCTCATGCGATTATACAGGCTGACAAGTCCTATGCTTGCCATCTGCAAGCTGAGGACCCAGGAGAGCCAGTGGTGTAGTTTTTAGAATCAGAGGCCTGATGGCGTAAGTCTCATTCTAGGGCAGGGGAAGACTGATATCCCAGGTCACTGGTCAAGCAGAGAGAATAAATTCCATTTTCCTATCCCATTGTGTTCTACTTAGGCTCCCAAAAGATTGGGTAATGGCCACACACACCCTGGAGGCAACCAGCACTACTCAGTAAACCAATTCAAATGCTAATCTCCAGAAACCCTCTCACAGGCACACAGGGAATAATCTTTCCTTTGGGCGTCCAGTGTCCCAGTCAAGTTTACTTATAAAATAATGTGATCTCACCTCTTGTCAACTTGGCACTCATAGCATATCTCTGTGAGTTATACTTACTCTCTAAATAAGATACCATCTAGGTCATAATTCTGCCTAATGTGATGTGCCCATCTTGTATACAACAAAAATGACAGTTGCAGAGGAGGAAGTAAATCTTTTGAGCAATCTTAATCTTCTCTTTAATACAACATAATTTAAATAGTATAAGAAAAATTAAAGTTAGATACTATTATATAATATAAGGTAAATATGTTTTATATTGCATGATAAGGAGGTCAGAAAAATGAACAGCAGGTTAGACACAAGTGCACACACAAATGTATTCATAACAAAATAAGGGGAAAAAAGACTCGACAATTACACTCTTCATTTCTGAAACTGCCCACATTGTCACATGGTTGGTGGCTGGTATTGTAACTGCTTTCTTCCACTCTCCACTCTGGGCTCATTTTGTCTTCAGTAAGCAACTCAGTTGGAGCTGGGTGTGGTTTTTGACCAGGGAGGTTGATGCAAATCTTCATTTCTGAAGGGCTTGGGACATTCCTAGTAATGCCTGGATTGGATTGCTATAGTTTTCCACTGACTTTATTTATTTTTATTTATTAAATTATACTGTGTACATTGATCTATTTATGGGGTACAGTGTACTGATTTGATATACAATGTGAAATGCTTACATCGAACTGATGAACATGTCCCTCACCTTGCTTACTTATTTGTTGAGTAAGACAATTACACTCTTTTCTCAGGGCATGGTGATACCGAGAGCTGCTCTAAAGGACCCCCTAAATTCTAGACACACTCCTTTTAGGAGTGGTCCAAGTTCCCGTTGGCAGTCAGGCACAATCACCTCACTTAACACAGTAGCTCTCTTTGCTGATTCAAAGTTATGAAAAACTATTTTTAACTTCCCATTCAAATAACTCATTGCCATGTTTCCTGGTGGACCCATTTCTGTCCCTAAAACAAAGACATGTTGGCCAGAACAACGTAAAGTTCTTAGTGGGTCATTAATGGTGATAGTGGTGACACTCCCATTTCTGCTTCTTGATTCTTACACCCATGAATCCTGACTGTGGGAGAAACATTACCATATACTAGATGCTATTTCAAAGCATATACAGCCTTCTGGAGAACATGGCCTTAGCCCAGAATTTAGTGGTTCTGGCACTGAAACTGATCAAAGGCTGTTTCAGCATTTCATCAAATCATCTGCTTCAGGACACAGGGAAGACCAGTGAATTCCATGAACACGGGGTAATGGCTGCATTTACTTTGCTACTTAGTGAGTTCTTTGATCAGAAACAATGCTGTGTAGAACACCATGAAACCAGATAAGAAATTATGGAAGTCTATGGTTGATACATTTTGAAAAAACATTGTGTATAGAGAGGGAAAATCCATATCCAAAGTAAACATCTATCCCTTCCATGGTAAATTGGCCCAATGTAACCAACTTGCTTCTAGGTGGCTGGCTGATCATCCTGGGGAACGGAGGAATGGTGCCATATTGAGAGGTCAGAGCACTCAGACCCAGGTCAGCCTTGTGAGTGAATGTTAATAACGCTGGACCCACACGTAACCTCCATCCCTTCCCACCACAGCAACTTTGTTCATGAGCTCCTTGGCAATGATAGGGCAAGCCAGAGAAAGAGATGGATCATCTGACACAAATAATGGGTCATCCTATCTGCTTGATTGTTAAAATCTTCTGCCGAAGTCACTTCTTGGAAAGTGTGCACTTGCGTTACTGATAACTCTGAAGTTGTTGCTACTTCTTAGATTTAATAATAGGGCAGCAACATACCATTTTGTATATTAACCTTGTATCCTGTGAACTTGCCTTACTTACTAATTCAAAACACTGTTTGTTTGCCTTTGTTAATCATGAGGAGTTTTACTATACTAACTGGGATTTCCAGTATGATGTGGAGTAAGAGCAGCCAGAAAGAATACCCTTTCCTTAGCCCCAGTCTTAGGGGACAGTGCCCGTTTCTCTCTGCTAAGTGTGATGTTAGCCACAGGAAATCCGCAGATGTCCTGCATGTAGTTAAGGTAGTTGTCCTCTATTCCAGTTTTCTAAGTCTGTGTCCTCATATCTGTTGGACTTTGTCAAATCCCTCATCTCCATCAGTGGTTGATTGTGTAATTTTTCTCTTTTAGCTTGTTTTTGTGGAAGATTACACTGATTTTCAAATGTTGGACTGGACTTGCATACTTGAATTCTTTCTCACTCTCTTGGGGTGTTTATTTTTATAAATAGCTGCAATTCATTCCTACTGTTTCCTTGAGGATTTTTACATCTCTTTCATGTGCAATATGGGTCTTTAGTTTTCTTTTCTTGTCATCTCCTTATCTATGTTTGATGTTAGGGTGAAGCTGGCTTCGTATAATGAGTTGGAAAGTGTTTGCTTCTGTTTTCTGGAAGACATTGTTGACAACGGATATCAGTTTCTCCTTAAATATTTGCTGGAATTCAGCAGTGATATATTCTGGGCTTAGTCATTTTTTGTGAAATGCTATAATTTGTATAGTTTCCTTAACAGATGTATTCCTGCTCAAATAATCTGTATCTCCTTGGGTGCCTTTCTATAATTTTCATCTTTCAAAAATTACTGTATTGTCTCTAACTATTCAGAGAGTTGTTCATTACTACGTCTTTATTTTACTTTTGGGTCCATAATATCAATCGTAAAGACCCCAACACTGCTTCAAATATTAGTAACTTGTGTCTTTTTTCCTTCTTAATTTTTTATCCTGGCTAGTTGTTGATGACTTAAAAAAAATACCTTCTGGTTCTGTTTTCAAATTTATTTATTTATGTTTTTCTGGCTTAGTTGCCACAATTTCTTTTCACCTACTTATATCTTCTTTCTCAAGTGCCTGAAGGTAGCAGCTTTGGTTATTACTCAGATTATCAATTTAAGATCTTTATTCTTTTTGAACACATGTATTTAATGCTATAAGATTCCATCTAAGCATTGCATTTATTGTGTTTGATAAATTATGATAATCATATCATCATTATTTAATATAAATATATTTTATCTTCAGACTTCTTATTTAACTCATGTGTTATTTGAATGTGTCTGGTTTAACTGCCAAATATACCAAGATATTTTCAGTTATCTTTATGTTATTGTTTTCTTTTGTATTTATTTATTTTTTTCATTAATTTTTAATTAAAATCATGACTTTGCATTTGTGGGGTACAATGGGATGATTTTATATACAATGCAAAATGCACAAATCATTTTTAACATAGCCATTACTCCACTTACTTATTTTTTTTTTTTGTAAGACATTTAAAATTTACTCTTAGTTATTTTGAAATATACCCTTGCATTGTATACAGAATATGCTTTGATTGATTTCTATTGTTTCAAAATGTTAATTAGTGATTTTGATTTCTATGTTCTATGTGAGTTTAAAAAGCATATATATTCTACAAATGTCAATTAGACCAAGTTGATTGATAGTCTTCTCACTGATTTTTTGTCAACAGTTCTTGAATGGGTGGTGTTGCAGCTCTGAGTATACTAGAGGACTTGTATATTTCTGATTGCATTTTTGTAAGTTTTTGTTTCAAGTGTCTTGATGCTGTGGTGTTGGGTAAATACATTTTATGGATGTGATGTCTTCTCAGAGTATCGACCTCTTCAGTATTACAAATGCCCTGATTTATCCATTTATAAATTTGGTTTCTGAGATCTGTGTTGTCTAAAATTCATGTAGAAACTCCAGCTTTCCTTTCATTAGTATCAGTGTAGTATCTCTAGAAGCTGTATAAAAAAGACTAAAAGGTGCAGATACGGAAGTAAGTTCAGGTACAATGCCAATAATATTAAAAAGGGATAAAATTAAGGAAATAGGAGCAAAAAAGGGTACAATAGAGAGGAGGTTTTAAAGAAAAAATGGTCAACTCTTTCATTTCATACTAAAAGCACAAGATAGTAATTATGATGCTTCATGCTGTATAAACAGTGAGGATGCATCCATAACGCTGGCCCAAACAATTTTATTGGCAAAAAGGAACTATCCATCTAATTCACATTGATTAGGAAGTTGTGGAAGGTGAAAAAGTAATACCCACAAGTGCAGATTCCTATTTCAAGATGTCTATCTCAAAAAGAAGAAGAAAATTGTGGTATCTTGAGGGGGGAACTAAAGAATGAAGAGTCTTATGTTTGGAGACACTTCTGAAGTTTACTCCCTGAAATGATGGAAAAGTGAGAAGGACGGTGGATATTATTACTGAAGATTAGTGGCTGATGTTTGGCAATTAAGGAATTTTAGGCTAATATGTTTTTTCGCCTTGGAAGCACAGATCAATTTTATTCGTTAAAATGGGGTATGAGAGAAGAGTTGAGGTCAGTGTCTCTCCAAAGATTGAAGCACCTTTATTAGGGCCCCCCATCTCTCATGCAAGGGTACATGTCAAATCTATTAAGAGTAGAGTATAAATGTCTTAACACAACAAATAATTGAGGTGAAGCTAGGTTAACCAGTTTGATGTAAGCATTCCAAATTGTATATAAAATCAGCACATTGTACCTCTTAAATGCCTTAATGTACACAGTTATGATTGAATTAAAAAAACAACAACAAAACAAAGATCAAAGCACCTTTGTCAGGTCTGTCTGTCTCTCAACTTATAGCATAAACTCTGTGATGATAGTGACAATGATACTTTACCATCCTATTTACTGTCTCTAAGTCATTCATAGTTGACCGGATAAACACAGCAAGGCAATGAAAAACAGTCACTCCAATCATAGACAATGAAGATAATTCATTGTGCTGTCCATTCTTGATTTGCTGTGTAAACTATTGGTTTATAGAAATGTAGTGGAAAGGACCTTAAACTATGTAGAGGTATCCTACCTGCACCCCATGGACCTCATACAGGTTACATGAGGACATTTTTGCTTGTTTGTAGTGGCAGATATCACAAAAATTATACATGAACCTTTTTCATTGCTCATCAGCTATCACTAGTATTTGTGTATTTAATGTGTAGCCCAAGACAACTCTTGTTCTTCCAATGTGATACAGAGAAGCCAAAAGTTTGGAAGCCCCAGCAAGGGTTACCTAAGCCTGCAAATATCTCATTTGACTGCCCAAGATCCATTAATTATGCAGAATGAAAAATATATCAGCAAAAAATGTTCTGCTAGGCATTAAGTTCCATTTTTCCTATTTAAAAAATAAATTTTAAAAACTCACATCGCAGGAAATGTGATAAATACTTTTATGAAATAATAGACATTCTTTATATTAAAATAGCATAGGCCATCCAAAATCTATCACTATATTGATAAATAGCTGAGTCCACTGCAAATGTGAAGTGTCATCTGCCAAAGGCAATGGTTATAATTAGTTTGCTAAGGCTATTTTAGCTTTTCTTATTTTGAACATTTTTAACCTGTATGTTTCACTGGTGAAGAAAGAGTGTCTTGTTTTTTTTTGTTGTTGTTGTTCATATAGAAAAATGATACTTTCATCTTCCCTGGAGCAAATAGGGTGCAATAACAACAGGAAGTAGAAGGAAAATAAAAGCACAAATTGAAAGGGAATGAAGAATAATTTTTCCCGTAGATACCTTTAAATTCCTTCCCTTGCGTGAAGTCTGCCTAACACTCTCAGCTTTGTAGGGATGTGTGCTTGTTTAATTTTATGAGCTACCAGAAAATAAGTCCTGGTACAGTGCCTTGCTAGAGTTACTTATTTTGATTTTGTACCTATGTCATTTTTATTGCCTAAAAGAAAGAGCAGAATTTACTTTCATTTCTTGTGAGATTTTAGTTGTATCAATTACCCTTATTGAACATTTTGTTGAGACCTTCCAAGTATCGCAACAATACATTTTTTTTGTTTGTTTGTTTGTGCTTGATATTTCAAGCAAATGTAAGGTAATATAAATAGTTTAGATTTCATCATCATTGTTCTCTAACATAAGAAAGATTGTTGGTTTTAGGCCAGTGGTTCTTTCAGTTTTGCTTTTATAGAACTACTAGCTTTAACTATCTCCAAGAATGATGAGAACTTACCCTGCTCTGTTAAAACTTAATTGCACCCCCCAAACACATACACAATTATATTGTAGTCTCTGGACTGTGCAGTTTATGTGCAATTCATTTTTTTTTTTTTAAGCCCTTACAAACCACATACAAAGTAAGTGCTTTTGTCACCCCAAATTCCAGAAAAAAAAAAAATCACTTAGCTTTAAAGGTACAAGTACTAAGTAACTTACTCAGGTTCATATCATTATTAAATGGCTGAGTTCAGGCTTATATATATCTCTGTCAAAACTTCAAAAATCTATGATAAATTAATCACAAATTATATGTTGCTTTGGATAAAATCATTGATTATATTCCTAAGGAGAAATTTGTCATTGTATTCACTGTTGTCAGATATCTAGAAGACAGGGTAGACTGATGGGTGTCTGACACCCAGAGAGCAAGGAGGTCGAGGAGCAGTTGGCATACAGTGGATCAACAAGATTGTAGTTCTGAACTCATACTTCCTACTTAAAAGACACTTAACAACCAATAAATTACCTTTGGGTAAGAATGAACACATGAATTGCCAATGCTTCAGTTAAAAACGTTAGAGACTGATAGTAAACAATCGAAATAAAAAGTTAAACCATAGCCAAACAAACTCCGAGTCCTTGAACAAAAGGAAAAAAAAAAAAGTTAAAAGTGCAGACAAAGAGAAAATAGAGTTTTGTTTTGTGTTGTCCTCTGCTATTGCCAGACTCCCTCCCGACACAGAAATAAGTTACACTTTGTACTGTTATATTTGTTCTCCTGGAGGGGAACTCCGTGAATCTTCAGACATATAAAGGCTTGGGTACTTCCTTTGTTTGAGTTATTTTTAGAATCTTATTTCACTTTGAACTTCAGAAAAAACTGTATTTATGATTTGATATGTGAAATAACAGTTTAAATAACCAATAGCACTTATAACTGAAATATTGACATCAATGTCTTAATGGCAAATTCCCAGTGTTCAAATTTTGCCTATAGCTTACATAAATTCATTTCTTCTATTTTTGGTCTAATCAGATTCAAAACAAAAACCATTGTCTTGTTGTTGGTATGCCATAGCCTGAATGACATGTCCCTCTGAAATTCATATTCTAAAAATGTAGTCATCAAAGTGATGACTTTAAGAAGTGCAGCTGTGTGGGTGGTGATTAGGTCAGGAGAGTGAAGCCCTTGTCAATATGATATAAAAGAAAACTCAGACAGCTCCCCTTGCCACCCTACCATGTGAGGACACCAAGGATGGCCATTGGTGACCCAGGAAGTGGCCCTGACAAGACACCCAATCCACCGGCACCTTGATTTTGGATTTCCCAGCCCCCAGAATCATGAGAAGCACATGTTGTCGTCTACAAACCATCTAGTCTACAGTATTGAAACACCAGCCTGAGACGTGGTTGGTCCCTCTTTTCTCTCTTTTTTCAAGTATTCATTCTAAAACAATTATAGATTCACAGAAATTTGCAAAAATAAACAGGGCATTCCCGTGTACTCTTTATCCAGCATTCCCCACTGTTCAGGCTTTCTAAGTCTACAGGATAATATTAAAACCAGAAAATGATGTTGGCACAATCCACAGGCCTTACTGCAGTTCCATGTGCCAAGTTTTTCAGGTGCTCACGTGTGTGAACGTGTGCATAGTTTATATGACTACCACCCCAGTCATAAAACAGACAGACTCCCGTGCTGTACCATAAAGTAGGTCTTAATGCATTCCCCATGTTTACATTAAGCAGATGTCAAGTGAAATTTTAGGTTGAAATCTTTGTCACCATCAGTACTGTGAACCTTTATTATGCATTTGCAAAAAGGAAGTCTAGACAGCCATTCTTTGCTAAGTAGTTGTGTCTTCTATAATAATAATAAAGTGCATGGCTTACGACATCAATTTTAATATGGCAACTATATATAATTTCTATAGTTTTTCCAAGCCCATTTAGGACCTCCCCTGGAATCTTTTCACTTAAGTCATCTCGATACATGTACTGTGATGGAAGCAAGAATATAGGAAATAAATTGTGTAGCTAAAATCTTTGCAAACATTTATGTTAAAATGGTAGCCAAAGAGTAGAGCAACAGTTATTTTATTATCATAGGGTGTACTCATTTTTCTCACTTCCGTTTTGTTTTCTGTCATGAATTTCTTAGCAAAGCTACCGAAAGGAGTTAGAAAATAAAATGGCATTATGCTAGGACTATGTCTTTAGAATTACGTCCAAGCTAAAATGCTCTCTACAATACAGAGCGAGTACAGAAGAGGTGTGGCTTCGATAAATGCTGTTTTTTCTTTGACGTGAAGCAATTTTGATATCAACTGAATCCTTGACTCCACTCCAACTCTTTTTCTTCTCCATTCTGAAGCTTGAGTGCTTTTTAAGAGCATTTTACCAATGTGTATTTCATTCCTTTTAAATAAATTTCGAACACAGGGTGGTGGAAGGACTGTGTGTTCTCTCTTATTGTGGGCAATTCTGCGCAAGACCTCTTTCAGACACCATGTCTATGGCTAAAAGTAAATAAAAGTAATTCCCCAGCTGTTAGAAAATCTGAAACTATAATGTTCAGCAGAATTTAAATCTAAAAAAAACTGATGGTAAATTCTAACTTGTCAGGATGTAGGAAATCAGCAATCAGTTCAATCAATACCTAAGGGGCAGAGTTCTATTCAATTCCTCACTCTGAAACTTGTGCTTTTTTTTTTTTTTTCAAACAAAATTTATTCATAGTGTCCTTAATGATATAAAACATAGAGACACTTAGTCGATTTCCCTTTTTTTATCATTTCCAGTAAAATTAAGCAAAATGCTGATTTGGGGTGATAAAAGAAATTTAGATGCTTTGCTAAGTCAAATCTTTTATTTTCAGATCACGGGGGCTGATATGTTCACAAACACACACTCACACAATCACCTAAGTGTTTTCAAGTTCAAAGACATGAATAATTATATATATCTGTGACTTTGAACCAACTCAGTGATGCGTTTGCATCTAATGTTCTTTACTACCAGCTTTCCTTACATACCTTTAGTTTTATTGTTAATATCACACATGGGGAAAGCACTTTCATGTCCTGCAGATTTAGATAACACGTCAAATGGTATCATAGCTTTCTAAGGAAACTTTTCTCTCGCTGATTTTTTTAGAAAATCTTTTGCTTTCTTGCATTTTAACTTCTCCTTTGTTCCCACTCAGACTTGCCGCAGTCTTCTCCCTTTGAGTAAGACACTGTCCTCTAAGTCTGCCCTCCCTGGACCTGATTTTATCGCTTTTTGCTTTATCAAACTTTCAGTGCATTATTAAATCCTGATTCTAGTTCTAAGAAACCTGTCTGTGTCTCTAATTCTGTTATTTTATCTTATCATTATGGTAGTCTCGCCTACATAATGGCTAATTCAAAACAGAAAAGCAGAGGGAGGGCCTGCCGATGTTACAGGTCTTTATTAAGCAGCTCCTTAGTGTCCAGACCCTGCTAGGTTCTCAGGGCATGCAAATATGTGTGTCCAAGATTTCAGCATCTAACACTCTATTCATGTAATTGCCACTTACTTTGTACACAGTACTCTGGTAAGTACTTTAAAATGAGAATACATATAAGTAAAATGAATTTATGATGATTGAAGAAAGTGTATACATATCATCCAGCAAGCAATCTAAGATATATTTGTTTACATGTAATCAGAAACTAATTAAAAATAACTTCTTTTGTATTTTAGGTTTTAAAAATGTTATCTCAATTCTTAAACATTTCTAGAATGTTGACTCTACATGTAGAGATAGAAATAAGAAGATCTCAGGTTAAACATTTTTATGTGATATACAGGCAGTCTCTGGGTTATGAATGAGACAGGTTCTGTAGGTTGGTTCTTAAGCTGAATTTGTACCTAAGTTGGAACAGGTACCTTTTGCTATTGCCTGCAAGAGCCTCTATTCATAAGGGCACATTGAACATCAGTTGGATGCTTGTAACTTGATTCCAGGACATACAGTCATAGCTCCCATTCACAAAGTCAGATGTTTGTAACTTGGGGACTGCCTGTACCAACTACGGAGTCATCTTTACCTCATGCCAAGGAACAGTGCTCTTAAACAATAAATCTTCCTATTACAAAGCAAAGGGGATAAAATATGGCAACCCCCCCTTAATGGAAACATTTCTGAACGTAATATGCTATATAATCATATGATGAATTTTAGATTGATTTTAAAAGGCACCAATTAAAATTAGGCACATTTTTACCATCACAATTTGCATTGCATTCCAATTTGATAGCAATTTAAAATTTGCTTTCTTATTCTCAAGAGTAAAAAGCTTCCTTCCTCGAACTGCTATTATTTCATTACTCGTCAGTCTTGTCTGCTAATACACTCATCAACTCAACATTAACTTTTGAAGAACTTTTATGTGAGGAGCACTATGTCAAGACCAAGAGACTCATAATGAATGATGTGTTAAGTCATGGATATGTGTTCTAGGAGTTAAACATCTATTATAGGTTTTTGATTATTTTTTCCTATACTGAGACAAAATTTTCCTCCCAATAATTTTCCTATGCCCAACCTTACAATGCTTTTTGGAACAATAAGTAATGAAAATCTGTAGAATTCTATAGAACTTTCTTCCACCATACCTTAGTCTTACTCTTCTAAAAGCTAATAATTATTGAATCATTCAAACGTATTAGCCACTTAGCATCCTTATTGTTTGCCATTTCTATTCAGTGTAATTTTAAAATATGTGAAATATCGAATTAAACATAAATGCTCTAGATATATGCTGGTTGTTACTAAGTATAAGGGAAAATACTTTTGTAATTTCAACATTATGCTTCTAAATGAATGCAACTGTAGGTTTAATCTATAACATTTGTATCACACTCTTCATATTAATCTTGCAGTCAATTATAGATATGGTTCTTTTGTTCCTGAATTAATGTTGTGACCATTTCAAATTTATGCAAAACTTAGAATTTTCTATGTATAACTGTATATTTTCAGGTGGCTTAAACATGCATATAATTTGATAGTCTATGGGAAGAATTTTTGCGTTTATTCTATTCATTTAATGCACCTTAGTAATTTTTAGATTTAATCCCCACTTTAATAATCTCATTCATAAGGACATTTATACTAAAAAAAATGCAAAATAATTTAGAATTATCTATTACAGTTTACAATTAAAACTGAAGCAATGTAGGATAAAAATTATTAATAGGTTTTGTTTTGTTTTCCTTTTTTATTTAAGAAAGTCTTCTTGGGCGGTTCCTAGCTAGTTTTACCAGAGTGGTAAACTTGCTTGATAAAAAAGGAAGAATTTTGGTGAAATAAAGGGCACAAAAAAACGGGGGATGGAGAAATAAAATGAGCGTGGTTTTCATTTTTTAGAGTCTCAACCTATGACTGAACCAGCAGCCCTGGCTCAGGGTCAGAATAATACATAGTAGAAAACTGCTCTTTCCTTCTCCTCAAACTCTGCTCTGTTTTGTGATCAGGTTCCAGGCACAGGCTCATCCCCAATGTGGCAACGTAAAGACTCAGACCTCTCTGAGCACGTATTCTGTGGTTTCAGTATAATCCTGTTTCTCTCGGTAACAAATCGACTGTTCACAAATCCAACTCAGTATTTCAATCTCAAACTCTTCCATGAAAATATGTGTGCAAATAAAAATAAGAAAATGTAAAAATCTGCAAATAGGAAAAGCTTTCCAATTCTCTGCGTTTAGTACAGGTGATTTCCACACTACGTGTTGTCTCAGGCTCCCACAAGATAGCTCTGTGTTGAATATTTTAGTAAAACTAACAAAATTAAGTTAACTTTAAATTATTTTTTTCTTAAGTATGTGTTACTTAACTTATTTTGAGTTGTGAAAGAGGAAACCACAGGCAGAAGAATAAACCTTTATACTCCTCTTAGCAAAAGAAAAGAGATTTTAATAAGAGAAAAGTTTCATGTTAACCAAGAGCTCATACCTGTTGGAGGCACATATTTCTACCATGGTATCTTCATAGAAAGATACATCTCGGTTATTAACATGTAGTTTCAGAAGGGCTTGGTGGCTCACGCTTATAATCCTAGCACCCTGGAAGGCTAAAGCCATGGATTGATTGAGCTCTGGAATTCCAGACCAGCCTGAGCAAGAGTGATACCCTGTGTCTACTAAAAATAGGAAAACTATCCAGGCATGGTATCAGGTGCCTGTAGTCCCAGCTACTGGGGAGGCTGAGGCGAGAAGATGGCTTGAGCCCAAGAGTTTGAGGTTTCTGTGAGCTATGCTGCCAAGACCTTCTAGTCTGGGCAACAAAGTGAGACTATCTAAAAAAAAAAAAAAAAAAAAAAAAAAAATGAAGGGCAGCGCCTGTGGCTCAAAGGAGTAGGGCGCCGGCCCCATATACTGGAGGTGGTGGGTTCAAACCCAGCCCCAGCCAAAAACTGAAAAAAAAAAAAAAAAAGAATAGAAAAAAAAGTCAAGGAAAAAAACAAATAAACAACAAAAATGTTTCCCTTTCAGTTGTGGACAAGCCTCTTGCCCAATCACGTATGAAACAGTGAATGTCCGAACTGGAGAGTCCAGAATTATTTCCTCATATGTCCTACCTTCCAGTGGCCGTTTAAGGAGGGATAGGGAAACCATTTTTGTTGGAAGGCTTCATTAATTTAGCTGTACTCAGATAAGACCACATTCAAAAACTTCAATTAGATAGACTCAAAAAATGTATAATTATCTTTAAAAGATATCACTACTATAGGCAGTCCACAAGTTACAAACAAACATCTGACTTGCACACAGTTCACGCCTGTGAATGAAGGCTATCACGGTAGGTCCCCACAAACATCTGACTGAAGTACCACTCCCACTTATTAAAGGACGCCCTTGCAGATAGTAATAGGTAAACGCGCACGTTCCAATTTAGTACAGATTTGACTTAAGAACAAACCTACAGAACAAACCTAACTTATTCTTAATCTAGGCACTGCCTGTACATAGTTAATAATTTCAAAAAATGAAAACTGTTAATTGTTAACTAGACTTTTAATGACTTTGTAGTGTCTGCATTTGTAGGAAAGCATTTGAATATTCGGCTGCTGAATATTCGGTTGACAGTTTCAGTTGATCCTCCTAGTCATTCGTGACCTTGAGGCATCGTGATTTGGGTTAGGTTGGAGAATGTAGACTCGAAACAATAAGCAGTTGAAACCAAGAAAGCTTTTTGGGAGCGTGCTGCCAAAGGGGTGGGCATGCATTTTTCCATATTTCAATTGGATCATTTTTAGCATCAAACGATGACTTTAAAATGTCATAAAATGTCATCTACTGAGAGCTCAATCAATCCCATCTGTAGTTCAGTGGCTGACTTGGTGATATCAACTAGGTGAAACTGAAATGCTAATTTGACTGTGCTGTCATGATGCTCAAAGTCAGTGAACCTTTCATTGTATTCTCCAGTTAATAGGTGGATAACAGCTGTACATTCTTCAAAAACGATTTGCATATATCATCCTACTCATCAGTGACCTTTGCTTGCTGGGGATAATGTTCATCCAATCTTTCCTTTTGAAGAAGTATTTTGCAAAGGAACATCCACGTCATCAGGATTTGACATATCACCCAGACACCTTGCATTCCTATAGATGTCTTCTTTCAATAATTCACGTTGCTGATTCTGTTCTTCATACATTAAAGCTATCTGGTCTCAGGGAGATATAATTTTGGCTAACACCTGTCCCCAAAATAGCCAAAGCATTTTGGAATTATGTGGCAAATCCACATTGAATATCTCATTATCCAAATTTATCAAACAGATGATGCCGTGTTGCATTTGGTGAATGTGGTTTATAATATGTATAACTTGTTGCATGGTGTCACTGAAAGTAGTAGCTTTACTATAGAGATTCTGCTGAGCCTGATACAATAAAGAAATGAGAACATTTGGATCTGTTAATACTTTTAATATACCCTGCATGTTTTTGTGTCATGGAAGGTCTGCACTAAATTGACCATGACATGTATCTTGAAAGTTGTTGAGGATATTCCTTGTGTTCTGTTCAAAAGAGTGCCCAAAGTAGGTAACCCCTTATAGCACAGATAATATCTTAAGACCTGAATAAAGTATAAAACCTGGGCCATGTCAGTAGTATGAGTTGATTCATCCAAAGCAATTGAATAATATATGTTTTCCTTTTGAAGTGCTGTAGTTGTTCTGTGAGTTGAAGGTGAATTTTTACTGCTCATCAGTTACGGTTCTCCTTGCAAGAGGCAGTTGTCTGTACTTGGAAATGTTATCGGGGCCTCAGCATCTTACGACTTTGTCAATGCATTATTTCACAATTTCTTTTTTCTTTCTTTTTTATTATTAAATCATAGCTGTGTACATTAATGCGATCATGGGGTACCATACACTGGTTTTATAGACTATTTGACATATTTTCATCACACTGGTTAACACAGCCTTCCCGGCATTTTCTTAGTTACTGTGTTAAGACATTTATATTCTACATTTAGTAAGTTTCTCTATCACTGCATGCCTTCCCTTTTTTCCTGAGTATATATGCTACTTTATAAGCTGCTTCCATGGCATTATTTCCAGGTCTTATTGCTGCTTGAAAGGATTGTCTTTGCTTTTGCTTTTCATCTTTTAATTACTGCAATACAACTTTTTTTGCCTCTCCTTCTAATTTAAAATATTCGTGGTCCTCAGGAGTGTTATAATAGTGTTAATGAGCTCTGAATGTTATTGGTGTTAATGTTTCAGTATCACAAAGCAAGAAAATCATCTTATCTTTAGCAGAAACAAATAACAGTACCATTTTCAATCCTTAGTGAAAAATGTGTTTTCTTCCTTCAGTGTTTTCTTAATCTTCTTTGACATGACGGACTGTTAGCAGACAGAATTAAAAAATACTGTTAAGCCATACAACTATTTAACATTCTACTTCAGCCAAAAACACCGTGAACTGTTGTCAAAAGCTGATAACAGACTGACATGCTTGACCCCCATAAACTCTCCCAGCCTCGTGGGGTTGTGGCCCCAGTCACGTGGGGACAGTTAGACCTAAATCGTGAGAGTAACGGCTGTCCGTCCAGCTGCTGAAGGTTGGTTTCTTCATGTTCTAAATATTCTGGACCATCTGGGAGGATTATCTTATTGAAACTTACTTTGTTCTTTAAATATCTTTGTTCCTTAAATATGTTCCTTAAAAAAAATCAAAACAAAATATAAAAGACAAACAAAAAAGCATCAGTAAAACTAAAAGGATTTATTGTGTAAAATTTAGATTCAGCCACAAGTTTGCACAAAAATACCCACAAGGCCACGTGTGGACCATCCCTACTCTAGAAACCTCAATTTGACCAAGAAGCATTAGGACTCTTACAAGTCAAATATAATTTCCTAAGACTCCAAAAACAATATTGATGTCTGTTACATCTTAGTAAACATATTTTATTCACTAAACGTTTACTGAGCACCATAGCTGTGGCAAACACTCTGGTTGGCATTAAGTAAACCCTGATAAATGCAAGTGTCATGGCCTTGCTGATACATATATTCTGTTAACAATCTATTTTTTTTTTTAATTATAAATCATAGCTGTGTACATTAACAATCTATTTAATGAATGAAGTGCTTTTAGGAGAAATAACTGCATGCTGAGAGATACTCATGGTAAAGAAAATCTACCTGGAAAGGTGTTATTTAAGCAGATGCTGAAAGGATAACAGGAATTAATTAGGTAAAAAGTATGAAAAAAGAATATTTCCATACAAAGAAAACTGAGTGCAAGGTTTAGGAGGAAAGAGAGAGTTTAGAATTATAGTCATATACTAACTGTTGAATTATTATTACTATAATTTTGAATTAAATTTAAAGCCTTATATCTTCAACATTATTAAATCAATTGATTTGGAAAGTAAAAATAAATTACTATACTATTTAAATAATTTCATCCCATTTGATGTAAATATCTTTGGTATTCCTGGGTGGTTGGTTAGTAATGATTTACAGAGACATGAGCAGTTAGATCGAACGAGGCCAAAATTGAAGAACTTTTTTTTTTGAACCGGGCAATAATTTTGATAAGTGAAACTCAAATGTAGCTCACTGTCCTTCCATCTTCACGTGGGGCTAATGCTTTTTTAAAAATTAGTTAACTTTATTTTGTTATGTTGTCAAAAAGAGTTTCTAGCTTATACCCCATAAGGCCCTACCAGAGGTCGTCAAACTTTTTAAACAGGTGCCCAGTTCACTGTCCCTCAGACCGTTGGAGGGCTGGCCTATAGTTAAAAAAACAAACAAACAAACCTATGAACAAAAAAACCTATGAACAAATTCCTATGCACACTGCACATATATTATTTCGAAGTAGAAAAACAAAATGAGAACAAATATAATCAGACCACCTCATGTGGCCCACGGGCCACAGTTTGAGGACCCCTGGTAGGCCGTGTTCAACCAAAATTGCCCCTTATTACGCAGTCGGTTACCTAAGATTCTTCTCTCAGGGATGACATTTCTCGTCAGTTTCTTTATTCATTTCCAGAAAATATATCACTTGTGCTCTGTGACTCCCTCCACTGCCTTTGGCTACTTTTTTCTGTTACCTATGACAGTTCCCAGCAGCTGTGGGTGACATCACTCCCTGGGGTCATGGATCTCAGTGGGGCTTCCAGAAGTTCTTCAGCAGCTCCTCCTGCGAGTCACAACTGGGTCTCTGCAAATTCCTCTCCTGGCAGCTATCAGCTGTGCATTTTTTTCTTTCTTTCTTTTATCAAATGCCCATCTGAAGGAGCTTCTTCAAACTGCTGTGCACGTGTATCAGGGAAACAGATCTCTGGGGGGGTCACCAGCTGTTTCTCTTCTCACTTTAGAAAAAAAATCCATTCTGACAATTCTCGGTATGCAAAATCGGATACAGCATATCTATAAAATATGCTGATAATCATGCATCCAGTACGTTTGTCAACCTTTTTATGAAGATAGCATCGTGATAGAAATTCAGGCAACCTAACAGCTGGACCTGAAACTCAGAACTCAGTATGTCTATAGAATAAATGTAAAATAATACCACCTTCTGGAACTTCTCATATAATACCACTGAAAGAACCACAACTGTTTAACTGCTTAGGAGTTAAAATCAAAATCCACCAGTGTACAGGAAACGGGCCATGAGGAAGGCCAAAAACTATCGTTGCCCAATTGTGAGTCAAATTCTCTCTTTCCTTTAAAAATAAAACCCGGAAAGTGTCTGCGGTTGATGTTGGCAGAGACTTAGAAAGCGCTGACTTTCTGCTTCGCCCTCTGTGAATGTTCCGTGCTAGGCAGGAAAAACAGAATAAAATTTGAAGTGATGATAGGACATCGCAAACGGACAATGGGCTCTACAATTTCACTCATACGATTGCAATTTTTAGGGTCTGAGGACTTTCCAGATACAGTAATGTTATGCTAGATTTTAACAACCCAAGGCTTCCTTCTAAACAAGGTTAAAAGTTGCATTAACTCTTTCAATGGAGCAATCTCTGCAATGGTACTGGGGCTCCTGAAGGCAACAGAGCATCTTCCTGCGTCTCACTTTCTTATATTTGAACACATAAATGTGCAATTGGCCTTTTAGCTGCTGGAGGATTTCTTTTTGTAAAATTGCTCCAGATGCCTTCTAGTTTGTTGCAAACCGTAAAAGGTCCAAGATCTTTGTACCTACGATCCACAGTGTACCACCCATCTCAATGCACACAGTTCCCTCCGCTGGCCTGGACTCCAACTCTCAACTCGTGCTCCCCGCACCCTCATGCACTAATGCCTCCCCTGCTGGGATGCATCCAATCCTGCTAGAGTAGCTTAATAGGAATGGGAAGGAAATAAAGTGTCACAGAGAAAAAAGGGAACAGAGAAAATAAAGAGAAAAGAGATGGGTACTTATTTACAATTTATGTTTTTATGTTGAATTCTTCTCAAGCTCAGAATAGACCTTAAGTATTTATTTAAATTACGTACTGATAAATAAAACAAACAACTTAGTATTAATTGGTTTATATATAGACACATCACCATGATCAACAATTTGTGTCGAAGATATGTATTTATTAGAATAAAGCCTCACAATTTTATGGTTTCAGAGATGATTCAGATTTAAGGTTCTCTTGGACCAAGGCCAGATTTCCTTTTAAAATTCTCTAAATCTTGAGCTCAAATTTCTTTAGAAAGCAACAAGTACAAATTCCACTTCATAGTATAGGCTCACGTGGTAATGACTGAAATGTTGATTTAAGAGCAATGAGCGATGATAAGCAGCTTTAAATAATTAGTGACAAGCAGAGTAAAATAATTATTCTGAGCACTTTATCCTCTCTTGAAAGGGCTATTGGATCAAATGCTATTTAAAAAAAATAGTTTGCATTTTCTCCACTTGCAGAAAGAATGTAGTCCCATTAATTGTCATTCTATAATGAAGACGAAAGGTCATGACTAAGTTGGAGAGAGGCTTTTATCCATTAATGTGCAGATAACAGCAGCACCTGCTCCTCACCGCTATGAATCAGCAGGAGAAATTCCTAACAGACTGAAAGAACAGCAGATTCCAATTGCACATGTAGAGACCCTTCCACAAGTTTCACGTATGTTTGTCCAGAAAGCTATGTTACACTCGGAAAATAACTAAGACTGGAACTCTTAAGAATTCTTCTTGGGGGTTCACGGCTGTCCAGTCTCAACTGTCCACCCCAATGGATGTCAAAAACTATAAACTACACAAAACCAAGAGAGGGGAATTCAAAAGCAAAATGAGAAGGGAAGAGCCACAGAGAAAAATGCATAATTCAATTTATATAAAAGTCACAAACAAGTAAAATTAATTTTTATAACCCGTCCAGAGGGCGATTACCTTTGGGGGAAAGTTTTGATTAGAAGGGAGCCTGAAAGTTCTTCTCGGGTGCTAATAATATTCTCTGTGGCTTTTATTTTCAGATTTTTTTTTTCATCTAGGACTGGGTAGATGGCTATTTCCCATTTTTCAGTCATTCATCCATCTATAGCCTTATAATGTCTGTTTTTTTTCCAACATGTGTGCTGTACCTGAATAAAAATTTAAATAGATCAAGTAAAAGAAAAGTATGTACCCACTTGGACATGATGACAGAAAACATTTAAAGACTTGTCTACAATATGGTTCTATAAGGATAACGCAAAGTTGAGCAATATTCTTGCATCAGGTACTAGAGAAGTGGGAATAGTAAGGAATCCCGAGAAAACGGGAATGTCATTCTAAATGTGGGGGATGCCCAATAGCTTACGGCTTGTTCTCTCTCCAAGGAGAACGATGATGCCCCCTGATCTTTAGTTAATTGTGTCTCTTCTCCAGGTCAAAAAAAAAAAAAAAAAAAAAAATGGTTTGAAATCTTGATGTCAGTGTCAGTTGGTGACCTAGAGAGCATAATATGCTCCAGCTGCTTTATGCTTCATTTCATAAATATCTTGGACCCGTAAAAATATTCTCTGGACTGATGATGTGGAGCCCTGGAGTTGGCTATTTACCAACCAGGAAAAATCCTATGTGATTTGATTGAGGAAGTAAACAATAAAATGCTGTTCATTGATCATTTGCAGAGCTGTTTTTAAAAATTTCTGGGATTGGGAAGCATTCATTTTTTTTTTTCCCCCATTTAAATATTAGTTAAATTTTCTGTAAAGTTAGACAATTTAACTAACTATTAGTTAACCAACTAGTAGTTAACTAACTAAATTTTCTAACTTTACAGAAAATTTGTAGAAAGATGATAAAGGCTGTCTTAGAAAGCTGAACAGTGTGAAGAGTTGGGGTATGCAAACCCCAGCTGCTAACCTGCCCACGGTCTGCTGGTAGAGTGCTGCGTGAGGAAAGCAGAGTTCAGAGTCAACCAATAGAAGCTGTTCCAGTGTATCAGTAGCAACAAAACATAGTACTGCTCCTAAAACACTTCCTTGAAATAGGAAAGAAATTAAGTTTCATTTATGCTTAGAAGATTGACAACAAACAGCAAAATAAAATGCTTAAAGAAACTCTTTTTACCATCATCCTAGAATGTAATTTCCCCCCCTAATTTTTGACCGCTAAAAGCAAAGCAGAGGCAAGATGATGCTTGTATTCTAACTTCACAGGTGATATATCCTTGCGTACCATATCCTACTAGCCACACAGACATACGACAGGACGGAGTAATACAGGGACACACAGGCTGTGACTGTTAGGAGACGGGGTCACCGGCAGTCATCCTGCAGGCGACACAACTTCCCCCACAGAAACGTCTCTCAGCCCTTTCATGTCCCTCAGCAGACGAACGGACACCATTACAACAACTGCTCAGTATCCAGCCTCTTGCCATTAAATCAGGATGAGTGCAGATGTGGCTGCTGTGATGCCGTCTGTCAAGCACTGCTCTGTAGGCACAGTTCCTCTTGCTCTGTAGACCTATGAACTAAAGAGGTCTACACGCCCCTAACATAGCGACATAAGCCCAGATCATTTTTACCAGGAACATTTCTATTCAAGAGAGGGAAACGGGCAGCTCGAAAGAATTATTCAACCATAGCATATTTAAAATCTAGCCAGGATAACGTTAGATATTCATTGATTCACTGATTAAGACACCCTTCTTCTCTGCCCCAGGAGTTATTTTCAAGGCTCTTACTTCAGCTCCTTTTTTCCCCATCAAAAAACGGTGCATGTGTGCAAGCGAACAGTTTTCTCACCTGCAACAGCCCCCTTTCCTTTGGAACTCTGTGCCATGAAGTCCACACTGGCAGTGTTTCTGCTAATATGATTCATTTAAAAACGTGGTGGGTGGGCGGTGCCTGTGGCTCAGTGGAGTAGGGTGCCAGCCCCATATACTAAGGGTGGCGGGTTCAAACCCGGCCCCGGCCAAACTGCAACAACAAAAAAAATAGCCAGGCGTTCTGGTGGGTGCCTGTAGTCTCAGCTACTTGGGAGGCTGAGGCAAGAGAATTGCTTAAGCCCAATAGTTGGAAGGTTGCTGTGAGCTGTGACACCACGGCACTCTACCGAGGGTGATAAAGTGAGACTCTGTCTCAAAAACAAACAAACAAACAAACAAAAAACTAGGTGGGTATTCTGGGATTCTTACTGCTGTTCACTTTATTACCCAAATTCACATCTACAAATCTCTGCTTTTAGAGTCTTTGGAGCGGAGAAGGACTCTTGTCCACCTGAGAGCTCTCTGGTGTACACACCTCCTCTCCCTAAAGGTGGGGGCTCTTCCGGACCAACCTCAGTGCTCTGAAGAACCATCTTTGTTCTTTCTGAGATTTTAACAGAGAAGTCTACTTTCCTATCTTCATCGCATCTTTAGACCATGCTTCTCAAGGACTGCCCTGGATTTGATCTTTCCTTGGAGATAATTTGTTTTCCTTTTCATAATGGCATCCTTTGGCATCTATAGAGGCTGCAAGTTTTCAAGACCATCAGCTTCTGGCTCCTTTTTCTGTAAGAGTTCATTCCTCAACGTCTTTCTCTCATCTAACATTTTTGTCGGAGCAGCATGAAGAATCCAGGCACTACCTTCTCCCTAAGCACCTTCACAATATGTGTCAATACTTGGAAACACCTTAATTATCAGATCCCTCTGTTCATTAAGCCCGTTTTCTACTTTACCTACCCCTGCAGGCGAGAGTGCCCTTAAACATGGCACAGCCATGACCCCGCCCTCCAGTTATTTTAGAATATCTGCCTTCTTTCCTGAAAGCCCTCTCTGGCCTCCTTAACAACAATTGTAAGGCTTCTAGTAACTTTTTCTAAGGCAATTTAGGCATAATCTGTCCTCACACCCACTACTACATTCCAAAGATACGTTTTATTTTAGTTTTATTTAGGACAGCACCCCACTCTTGGTGTCAAAATCTACACTAATCTTCTATTTCTGCCTTCAAAATTGCTCCACAGCTTAGCCGCATTTCAACAACAGATGTATTATTTCACCGTTGATGTGGTTTAGAAATGTGGGTGCAACTTCACTGGGTGCAGTTGGCTTAAGGCCTCCCCTGGGTGGCACTCACAGCTCAGCAGGGACGCAGTTCTGTGAGGACTGACCGCGAAGGCCCACAGCCCTGCTCACTCGTAGCCAAGAGCTGGCCTGCCCACTTGCTGTATGAGCCCCTTCCCGGGCCTGACTGCCAGCATGGACTCAGCTTCTCCCCAGGCGAGTGATTTAAGACAAAATGAGAGCGCTCAGGGAAACAGCTGTAATCTTTCTGGAACTGACATTCCATCACTTCTGTTACGTAATACACACATTCATTAATAAGCCCCTCCATACTCAGTGGAAGACATCATACCCAGGCATAAGAAACAGGATGGAAGGATTGTCCTGGGCCTTGGCGGTCGCTGCCTGTTACAGAATCTGCCCAGGGAAATCACTGTCTAGAGGAGGAAAAAAGGTGTCCATAGCCCAGTAAGAGTGTTCAGGAACAAGAGAGATTTAAAAAAAAGAGAGAAGTTGGATATTTGGGTTGCAGCCTGGGGCAGAACAATTTCTTCTCTACTTTTGTCTGCAGATACAATAAAAAAAGTTTCATTGCTTTAAACTTCTGTTGAGACAGCATCTGTGTCTGGGTGAAACACATACATAATCTAAGGGTAATTACTGAAGTCAGCCATAGAAGCGTTTTCAACTATCCCAGCAAGGCAAAAATAGAGATAGTCTTTGCAATTTGCACGTTTGGCAGCATGTAAGAATCCAGCGTCCACTGTGGCTATCACTTATTCAACATCAGTGATGTAAATTCACACTGTACGTTCAGTAAGGCACGCCTACTATCAACGTCTCTCTTGTTTATTCTCTGAGCTCGAAAAAGAATTTAAAAGATGCACCTCTCACCTTCTGCATTCTGGCAGATTAACCTTTCTTGTTCACAGCAGGACTCATATTCTTACCCCCTTACCCGGTCTCTCTGTGCTGATCCCTTAACCTGGAGCTGACTCTACACAATCTGACACCTCATCGTCCCTCTGACCTTCCTACCCCCAAACTTCATATACACAAATTTACTAATCTAGCCTCTGTTCATCCTTCAGTTTTTACATGGACATTATTTCCTCAGGATCCCAACATGTGGGAACATTACAAAAGCAGCTTATATGAGGCTTCCTTAGGAAGCTGCTCAAGATGCTTTGAATTATTATTTTTTGAATGAGTTTGTAGGTAAATATTAGTTAACTCATTAGACTATAATGTGACCCTGGAGGATGTGGCTGCTTTTTTTGTTTGGTTATAATCCTCCTTTTCCCACTCCGGTGGCCTGTGTATTTTCTCATTCTTTCTCTTTTAATTGCAATGCTAGAAATACAGAAATATCATGTTTGTTTTTATCCCAGTATTCTTTGAATGGCGTTATTGGTGCAAAGTATGAGCAAACAGGACTTCGTTGTTAATTAGCATTAAAATAATCTAGTGATTTAAATAGATGAGTGGGTTGGAATTCATCAGATCTCTTTGTAAATTAAATGCAGTGGGATTTCAGAAATGCAATGAAAGACTATTATTCTCAATTAGACAAAAAACCAGATTAAAATGTAGTATTTACTGAGGAAACAACTCATGTCACTTGGTCAAACTTTTAAATGGACATTGTTTCTAATAACACAGACTAAGGACACGTTAAAAGCATATATAGACATTAAAATTGCTTACTAAAATGTTGTAAGAATTTAAGAATAGTGACTAGGAAGATATATTTTTCTATTGAAAATGAATTTGAGTAAGAATATCTTTTCCCAGAGATTTAGCTATATTGTTCCTGTCTCTAAAAAGCAAAAATTCCTCATCATGAATGGAGTTATTAATGCTGAGTACAAAGAAAAAAATGGGAGAAGGACGTTGTTTCCCGGAAAAAACTGATGATCTTTTAACTAGCTGTGAAAATGGATTGCTTGCTTAGAATAAATGAAGTTGAATTTGTCCTTTTGCACATCCTCATTGTTAGAATATGGGACATTCGTATATCTACTGTGATTATAACCTGTTAATTTATGAGAATTAGTTATTGTAACCTATAGTCCTTGACCCAAACATCCAAATATGTGTAAAATAAATGTTGAATTAATTAAATATACTGTCCATAGGGTTAAAATGCATGTAATTCAGAGTCAACATGGGTAAGAAAAGAAAGAATTCACTTACAAATACTGTAGGTTGAGCAAATTTAACTGTTCCTCAAGTTCCATACTTTGAGAAATCTAGGATGGAGAGAGACAGGGAGGGGTTGGAGCTTTTGAAAATACCAACATCTCCAAATAGATTAAAAACATAATAATGGTTTTTTTAAGTGACTTATAGCCATATATTATATAATCAAAGGTATATGCGGTAGGTGGCTGTAAGTCACTCTTCTCTAAGTTGGAATTTATTAGAATAAATTATTAGAATAATTTATTAGATATTCAGTTTTTACACTGTTTTCAAAAGAGCATAAATTTATCCCATAGTTGTATCTAAGAATGTCTCTAATGATAACTTATAATGCCATGGGGTCTTTGTAAGCAGATTAAAATAATTAGACACATTGTGATAAATGAGGTTTTTTTAAAACAGGTATTTATAGCCTCTAATACAATGTATTGACCAATGCTTGTCAAGAGCTGATAATTATTAAGGAAATTGAATATGAGAGAACAAGATGAACAGAAACAGTAAGACTGTAACTATTGAGGTGAAGCAGAAGTATCTGATTTCAATCATCACCACCTCACATATATTTTTTGGAAGAATATTGTAAAACAGTGGTTTATACTAAAACATCAATTAAAATAAGAATTTTTGACAGAAAAGAACAGCTCTCTTCAGCTGTGCAGTCCCTGTCACGATGCAGAGAGAGTGCACAGAGGGAACCAAACCCCTAGAGCTTCAAATATTCATCAGACAGTAAAACTACGAATAATCAAATCAGACACGAAATATAGTAAAAACATTTTTTTTTTAGTTTTTTTTTTTTTGGCCGGGGCTGGGTTTGAAACCACCACCACCGGCATATGGGGCCAGCACCCTCCTCTTTGAGCAACAGGTGCTGCCCAATAAAAACATTTTTTACTGGCTCCAAACTCTTAGTTTTACTTTTTCTTATGCTTTAACTTTTGACTTGTAACTTTACTGTGCAAAAATCTTTTTTATTGACAAAAAAGAAAAAAAAAACAAAACAAAACACTACACTCTTCTTCTGTATAACTTTTCTTAGCATTGACTTTCCATAATTAACTTGTTGTTCTAAAAATTTCGATTATTTAAAAATTCCAAATTATTAGAAATTTGCAATTTCTAATTATGTTATGTGGGTGTCTTATTAGGTAACCACATATCAATTTTTTTTCTGAGTGCATGCTTAGAAAGGGTCTGAAATCGTAATTTATTAAAGTAGTAAGTTGAACCTTCTGCACTTCTTAAAGATGCAATCGGATGCAACCATCCTCATGTTACTCCTGACTGACCACATTCCGTGCTCACAAATGGGCTCCTAAGGCGCCTCATAAAGTTAATTTGCAATTAATTTGTTACATTAATAATTCAGTAACTAGTTCCTCATGCTCCTGTAAACAAACCCGCATGGCATAAACTATTCCTGAGGGCAGTAGGTGCTGGGGCTGCTACATGATCGCTTGCAGAGCATTTTTGCCCTAACGTTTTATTTGACTCTGTGAGTCTGTGTTTACCCCTATGACCATGCCTCACTAAGAATGGCCGGGCCTTGTGGTGGGCGCCTGTAGTCCTAGGTACTCAGAGGTATGTAAGTAACTCCCTAACAGTTGTGCTTTACCTTTGTTTGTTTGAGATAGAGTCTTATTTTGTTACCTCTGGTAGAGTGCTGTGGCATCAAAGCTCACAGAAACCTCAAACTCTTGGGCTTACTCGATTCTCTTGCCTCAGCCTTCCAAGGTGCTGAGACTCCAGGCACCTGCCACAACACCCAGCTATTTTTTAGTTATTGTTGTCATTGTTGTTTAGCAAGACCGGGCCGAGTTTGAACCCATCAGCCCCGGTGCATGTGGCTGGTGCCCTAACCACAGAACTATGGGCGCTGAGATGATTTTATATTTCTCAGTTTTTGCTTATCTAAAAACTTTCATAATAATCCACATGCATTAAATATTGTAAGTTAATTTTCAACATTCATTAAACAACCAGACCACAAATTATTTGGTTCTTTCCTACTCTGTAGATTTAGAAACTGCTGATCATGCAGCAGACTGTTAATGATATAATTATGGAACCGCCCTCAAAGTAAATAAAAAAAATGAAATCGAGGAGAGTTCATTGTTTTATTTGGGATGATGTGAGAAGAAATATGTGAGGTAGAAGAGTTAATGATTAAATAGTCTCTTCTCAGAGATACCTAAATCTTACAAAGTTGTCTGTGCTAACACAGTCGCTTCCTGATTGTGCTCACGTAACAGGAGCTTAATTTAATGGATTGAGGACATTTTCGAACGGACCATGAAGTGTGCCATATATTAAATGAATTTCTTTTGTTTTTTTTTTTAATTAAATCATAAACACATAGATCTTGTATACATTAATGCATTTAAGGGATACAAAGTGCTGAGTTCATATAGAATTAGGAATGCTTACATCACACTGGTTAATATATACCTCAACTTGTTTACTTAATTATTGTGTCAAGATATTTATACTCTATACTAATAGATCTGACCTGTACCCTTGCATTATGCACCATAAGTGTGATCCCACCATTCACCCTCCCTTCATCTGACCTCCTCTCTTCCCATCCCCTCCCTCCTTCATCCTGAGCCATAGCTGTGATCTATTCTTCATATGAAAGTGTGAGTGATTGTAAATTGGTTTCATAATAGTACTGAGTACATTGGATATTTTTTCTTCCATTCTTGAGATACTTTGCTAAGTAGGATATATTCCAGCTCCATCCATGTAAACGTAAAAGAGGTAAAGTCTCCATCTTTTTTAAGGCTGCGTAATATTCCATGGTATACATGTACCACAATTTATTAATCCATTCATGGGTTGAAGGCACTTGGGCTTCTTTCATGACTTGGTTATTATTAATTGGGCTGCAATGAACAGTCAAGTACAAATATCTTTGTTACAAAGTGATTTTTGGTCTTTTGGATATATACCTAGTAGGGGAATTGCAGGATCAAATGGCAGGTCTACTTTTAGATTCCATGAGTATTCTCCATTTTTCTTTCCAAAAGGAACGTATTAGCTTGCACTCTCACCAGCAGTGCAGAGTGTTCCCTTTTCTACACATCTACACCAACATCTGTAGTTTGGGGATTTTGTTATGTGAGCCACTCTTACAGGAGTTAGATGATATCTCAAAGTGGATTTGATTTGCATTTCTCTGATGAATAAAGATGATGATCATTTTTTCATGTGTCTGTAGAGCATGTGCCGATCATCTTCAGAGAAGTTTCTATTAAGTCCCTTGCCCACAATGAAATGGGATTACTTTGTTAACTGAATTTCTAAGATTAGTTTCTTTTATATTCACACTAACACTTTCTTTAAATGTACTCTTGGCTTGCAAAGAATACATTTCCAGTTAGTTACCAATTTTGTGGC
>CAUYPK010147058.1:0-18348 GCA_963574355.1 Loris lydekkerianus | reverse complement strand
TTATGTCACAATTTTTTATTCATTCACCAATTGATGGACATTCAGGTAGTTTCCAGTTTGGGGCTATTATGAATAAAGTTGCCTGAATATCTTCTTACAGATCTTTGTGTTTTAATTTCTTTGGGATAAATGCCTACTGGTGAGATTGCTAGATGTGTATTTTGCTGTATGTTTGATTTTATAAGATACTACTAAATATTTTTTCTAAAATGATGATACCACTTCACATTCTTGCCTGCAATGGACCAGAGTCCCAGTTTCTCTACATCCTTGCCAAAACTTGTTATTGTCAATCTTTTAAATCTTAAGTGTATTTTCCTGATGCATAATAGTATCTCATTGTGGTTTTAACTTGGAAACCTCTAGTGACCAATCTTGTTGAGCATTTTTTCATGTGCTTCTTTGTGACTCTTGTATCGTTTGGTTGTGTTCAATCTTTTGTCTATATTTCATTAGATTGTTTTTATTATTAAATTGTAAAGGATACAAATCCTTTATCAGATACACGTTTCTTAAATATTTTCTCTCACTCTGTGGCTTGCCTTTTCATTTCTTAACAGGGTCTTTCAAAGAACAAAAGTATTTAATTTTGATGAAGTCTAGTTTACCAGTTAAGTCATCTGAAGGACATAAAAATCCTAAACATGTATCTTGACATTCTATTATTAGGTTAATACACTTTTAGGACTTTATGACCTTTTGATGACTCAGTCTTATTATAATTATGAAATGTCTGTCTTAATTCCTGCTAATATTCCTTTTTGTGAAGCCTATCTAATAATCAGTATCGCCAATCTGGCTTTCTTTAGATTGGTGTTTGCACAGTGTATCTTTTCCATCACCTGACTTTTAATTTATTTGTGTTTATATATTTTAAGTAAGTTTTATGTAGCTAGTATATAGTTGAGTCTTTTTAAATTCAATCTGACTATTTCTATCTTGTAATTGAAGTTTTTTGATTATTTATACTCAATGTTATTACTAATATGAACAGGCTTAAATCCATCAGCTGGTTTTTTTTTTTTGTTTTGTTTGTTTGTTTTTGAGACAGAGTCTTACTATGTCACCCTCAGTAAAGTGCCATGGCATTACAGCTCACAACAACCTCAAACTCTTGGGCTTACGCGATTCTCTTGCTTCAGCCTCCCAAGTAGCTAGGACTACAGGCGCCCACCACAATGTCTGGCTATTTTTTGGTTATAGTTGTCATTGTTGTTTTAGCAGGCCTGGGCCAGGTTTGAACCTGCCAGTCCCTGTGTATGTGGCTGATGCCCTACCCACTAAGCTATGGGCACTGAGCCAGCGTGGCGTTTTTTATCCATACCCTCTATCCTTCATTCCTTTTTCTCTGTATCTCCCTTCTTTTGGATTGAGTGCCTTTTAGTTTTCCCATTCATTTTCTTATTGACTTATTATCTTCTTGGTTTTATTTTTAATTTTCTTTACATTTTTAATTGCTTTAACAATATACATTTTTGTGTGAGTTCCAGAAATTGTTCAGCCTGTTAATTTCTTTCTCAGGTTCTTTCTTTGGCCTTAATGAGTTTCACTGCATGCATGTACAGATCAGTATTCAGTCAGGGTCTTGAAGGAATCACTTTGTATATCTTTGAAAGTTTCTATACAGCTCTCTTCTCTGTGTTACTCTAGCAAGCATATTCTAACTGGTAGATATCTTGGTATCACCCATTGTTTTTCTTCCTATATGCTTTGCTCTGGAAAGCCAAAATGCACTTCTAGCAGTCTTTTAAAGTGAAAACTGATTTTCATTTATTTTTGATATAATTTTACATCAAGAAAACCAAATGAGATTTATTTAACATGTGACTATTTCATTAATAAAGTATTAGTCATCCATACATTCTCCTCCTATAGAGAGGGAGAATTTTCTTCCCTATGATAATTGTGGTCAGGCCTTGGTAAAACATGCTACATACTTTGTATTTCTAGATCTTTGCTTATTTTGTACATCTATATTTTCTCCTTTCTTCAAAGCCTCTAATGAGGCTGTTGCTTTAGGGCAGGAGGTGGTACTTTTTCTGTAAACTGTCAGGTAGTAAATAGTTTAAGCTTTGCAGGATGTATAGACTTTGGTGCAACTACTTAACTCTGCCATTGTAGTAGAAAAGAAGCCATAGACAAGATGTAAACAAGTGGTCATGAATACATGCCAATAAAACTTTATTTACAAAATAGATAGCAGGGCCAGATTTAGCCTATTGGTTGTAGTTTGCCAATATCAACTTAGGGAATCATTCCATTAAAAAAATTTTAATATATTTCCTCTATTTTCATGTGTATCAATAACATCTTATCAAAATTCACTGATTCATTCAACACACTATGTGGTAAGCAACCTACTATGTGGTAAGCACTAAGCTGTATTCTGAGGACACAGAAATAAAAGATGTAGTTCCTGCTCCAAATCAGGAGAGCTAGATGAACTTAGAGTATGAAATATCTAGTTGAGAAATTAAGATCTAAACCAAAAGAATAGCAATTGGAATGGAAAATAAAGAATAGATTCCAAAAATAGAATCCCAGGAACTGAAATGTACTGGACAGTAATTGGTGATAAGGAATAAAGAAAGGAAATACCAAGAATGGAAATATAGGAGGTACAGTTTATGAAGCAGATTGATGAGTTCAATCTTTACCATCCTGTGAAGGACCTGCAGCACAACTAAGTAATTACATTCCAACTGAAGCTAAAGAGAGAGGCCAGGGCTGAAATCATCAGTACAGAGTGGGATAGTTGAAGCTACTGACATGAATGAGGTTTTCCAAGGAAAGTATAGTGGAGTTCCTCATAGAGAACTCCAATAGGAAAAGGGCAAAAGAGACTGAGGAATTCTGGTTGGAGAGGTAAGAGGAAAACTAGGAAATAAAGTTGACATAGAATGTAAGGAAAGAGTGTCAAGGAGAAAGCAATGGGCATTCATGCCAAATTCAGAGAAGATAATTAAGAAAACAATTGGAAAATATATGCTTTAAGCAATAATTGGTGATCTTGATAAAGGCAATTTCAAAATAGTGAAATGGGTAGAAATTACATTATTAAGAGTTCAGGAGTGATTTAATAATGAGGTAGCAGTGAAGTGAATATATTTCTCATTTGAGAAGTCTAACTGAGACAGAAAGGTAAGTACCAAAGCTAGAAAGTTCAGGGAGAGTTAAAAGAGGATTTTAGAAAACATGCCAAGGGAAATATCCTGTAGAAAGGCAAAAATCAATAGTTATGCAAGAAAGGGCATAATTGGTGGAAGTAGGGAGGAATGAGTGAGAGAGCAAGAGCAAAGAGAGAAATTGACTTTCCTTAGTTTCTTCTAAAATTGGAGAGGAGATAAAGATGGTGGAGGCAGACAATTTTGAGAGGGGAAGCAAAGAATAGAATAATGGGGACAAGAGTTAGGAGAAAACAAATAACTGCAGGAGTTTGCATTCTGGGTGCTAGCCAAGGATAGCAGGAATATGAAGCATAGTAGAATTAGTTGGTGTCAATATTCCAAATGGAACTTTGATTAAAGTTATGCATTCATTTAACAAATAGTTACTTAAATATCTAGGAACAGTTTCAAATTTTGAAA
The DNA here is from genome assembly GCA_963574355.1 of Loris lydekkerianus. Lineage (NCBI taxonomy): Eukaryota > Metazoa > Chordata > Mammalia > Primates > Lorisidae > Loris > Loris lydekkerianus. Next base: position 14,761 of record CAUYPK010147058.1, on the reverse strand, counting down.
ATACATGAGAAAGCAAAACCAATGAAGTCCCTGTCCTCCCAGAGATTACATTCTAGTGGACAATGAACAAGTAAACAATTTCATATTGTGATAACCATTGTGAAGAAAATATGTGTATAGCAGGGTATACTCAATAAATAACTTATTCATGATAAAATATAAAGCAGGGTAAGAGTACCAAAAATGGCAGATAGATGAACATGGTATCTTAGATAGAATGGCCAAAGAAAGGCTCTCTGAGAAGGTAACAGCCTTCACCCTACATTTTATTCTGGAATCTTCTAAACATTCAGAAAAGAATTTAAAGAATTTTACAATAGATATCCCCATCCCTACTTATGATACCTGTGAAAGATTGTATCATTAACATTATCAAACTTACATGAACAAAGGCCCAAATAATATAGAGTAATCTATATGGGGAAAGAGTGTTCTAGGACAAGGAAAGAAAGTGTAAAGAGTCTGAAGTAGAGTTTTGGTATGTTCAAGGAACTGTCAAAAGGCAAGATTAGTTGTATCAATATAAATGAGGGGAAGTGTAGTAAGAGATGGGTAAATGTGTGGTAAGAGGTGGGTAAACCATGTGGGTCTTGTTTGCTCTGTAAGAACTTCGTATTTTATCACAGATGGGATGGGAAACATAAGAGTATGTTGAGTGGCAAAACTGTATGAACTTGTTCGTGATATGGACAGAATAGGTGGCAGATGGGCAAAAACTGTAAACAGAAGAGTAAAAAGCTATTGGAGTCATTCCAGGCCAGTGATGTTTGTGGAAGTAGTCAGAAGTATGTAGGCTCAAATATATTTTGAAGGTGAAGCTGACAAAACTTAGTTATGGATTGAATATCTAACGAGAAGGAAAGAGAGGACACAAAGGCTCACTCCTAGGAGTCATCAGTGCTAAAGCAGGCTGAGCTAGCTGGAGGTATCAGTGGCTTAGCAATGAGAGAAGATCAGGGTTCTTAAAAGGTTAGTAATTGATGGTACCTCCAAAGTAATCTAAGTTCTTCCTGCATTGGGAAGATGAACAACCCAAACTGCATGGGGACAGGTAATGGGGAGGAGATTCAGCCTATACGGAAAAATTCAGGATTCTTAACTCTTCAAAGACTCTTGGAAAGAGAAATCCTTGGGATGATGGAAAAGACTCAAGCTTTTCTAGGGAGAGGGAGTTGGACTAGATTGATCTTGCTTCTAAGGATAGATAAATCTAATAAAAACAAATGTATGCAAATATGTATTTGTGTCCATCATGTGAACACACATAGTTGTTATGTTTTCTTTCTCAAATTTTATGCCAGGATCCACATATAGAACTTGTGTCATCTTCTTACTGGTCTGCTTCCAACCTCTCTTCATTTAGAAATTCTTTTTTATACTGCTGCTCTTTGATTTGTCTAACTAATGCCTGTTAAACTATTTGTGATGAAGGACCAGTTTCTTAAAATCTGTCTGTTATGGACTGATACTTTTGTAGAATACAATATAAATTAATTACTTGAAAAGCAAAATTTAAAAAACCCCAAAGATTATAAACTACAAGCTCAATTTTGTAATTATCAGATTTAAGTGATGTAAAATTACTGGAAGATTGCTATGAAGTTTCTAAAGTACAGATTTATGTTATGTCTATCGTTTCATTTAACAGAGCATAAATTACTTTAGAGTAAAGCCTGATTTTTACCCTAACCATAAGAATGTCTAGAATATAGCAACATGGATAACCAAACAATAAAAAGTATGTAAGTAATTGCTTGCCTGTCTAAGATTATATGTGTATGGGTAGATAAAGCATAGGTGTCTATGTAAATAACTGTTTTTGTTATGGGAATTTGTATTCACTCCCTTTTCTCCCATGCCCTGCTTTCTCCTACTTTCTTACTAGGCCTATCTCCACTAACTCTGGACGCTAAAACAGCTCACCCAAATTTGGTGCTCTCCAAAAACCGAACAAGTGTGTGGCATGGTGACATCAAGCAGGCATTGCCTGATGATCCAGAGAGGTTTGACTCAAGTGTGGCTGTGCTGGGCTCAAAAGGATTCACTTCTGGAAAGTGGTACTGGGAAGTAGAAGTAGCAAGGAAGACAAAATGGACAGTTGGAGTTGTCAGAGAATCCATCATTCGAAAGGGCAGCTGTCCTCTAACTCCTGAGCAAGGATTCTGGCTTTTAAGACTAAGGAACCAAACTGATCTAAAGGCTCTGGATTTGCCTTCTTGTAGTCTGAAACTGATAGACAACCTCAACAGGGTGGGCATATACCTGGATTATGAAGGAGGGCAAGTGTCCTTCTACAATGCTAACACCATGATGCACATTTATACCTTCAGTACCACTTTCATGGAGAAAGTTTATCCCTACTTCTGCCCCTGCCTTAATGATGGTGGAGAGAATAAGGAACCATTGCACATCTTACATCCACAGTAATTGGTCATACTATTGTATAAATTCAGAGTGATATTAAAGAGGTATTGAAATAGTTTATCAGTCTCACTGGATTCTCTTCCCAATTTATGGAGAACTCTGGAATAATGAAGAGAGGATTCATAAATCAAATTCTATTCTCAATATTCTAAACGGATTTTGCTGGAGCCTTTCAAGATTTCATTCTACTTCCCTGGGGTCTTCTATGACAGAGGAGCCACTCTCCTGAGAGTGATCAGCATGCTATTGTTACTGGAGCAAACTACACCTTGAGTTTGTGATGCCTGAGAACCCTTTTCAGATATGCTCAGGAATTCTATCAGGTTGTCATTATTCTCCAGCATAATAACTCTTAGTAGATGAATTTTCAGATGTGTACAGTCTTTCTATTTAGTTAATTTCTATTTAACCTCTTGATATAAATTTTCATCTCATTTATTTTCTAGAATTTGTTACTATAATTCTAAAAATATGCTTCAGAGGCTTAAAGAAAAGTGTAAGAAATGGTCTGGGCCAGCTTTTAATCTTGTTGTGAATTTTCTCAAGATACTTCTTAGTCTAGCAAATCTCTGAGTCTTTCTCTTTCTTTCTCAGTTCCTTTTCCCTGCTTTATTTTTCTACAGGAGCCCTCGTTTTTCTACACACAAATACAGTAGACCCTTTATAGTTGACCACTTCCCTACATTGACCACCTTCTTAAGTTGACCTAATTTTTGTAGACTGGATATGCACCATATATGCTCAATGGAAGTTCCTTATGTTGACTGTCTTTGTAGGTTGACCAGTTTGTTACAGTCCTTTGAGTGGTCAATTTATAGAGATTCTCCTGTACATTTAAGTATCTCCATCTACTTTTGATTATGTCTTTCCTTTTTCATTATTCCTGCGTATAATTTGAGTAGCAGTATTTTTCATCTTGTTCTCTCCAAGGTACTCATCCTTCAGCTTGTTTCTTCTTTCTATGTCTAAAGTTCTTATTTTCATTGGTCTCCGCAGTACTTTTGATGGGATGTCCCTATTTCTTTTCCTTGGAAGTCCCCATATAAATGAATGGCCTTCATTTTCTATAGCTGACAATTTTAGGGAGACTTTTCACAGCCTGTGACATCGGCCCTCTAAAATTATAACTTGGGAGAGCATAAGCTCATTATTCCATCTGTCATAATGTGAAAAATAATGCATATACAACAGCTAATATTCACGTAGCATTGGTATATACTATATGCAGACATTTTTAAATGCTGATTTGAAGAAACAGCCATGACATGATTAAGGCTACATTTTTCAATTACATTGTTTTTCCAGCGGGCAGTGGTGGCTCATGCCTGTAATCCTAGCACTCAGGGAGGCTAAGGCAGAAAGATTGCTTGAGGTCAGGAGTTCAAGGCCAGCCTGAACAAAAGAGAGACCCCCATCTTTACTAAAAATAGAAAAATTAGCCCAGCATGGTGGCTTGTGTCTCAGTTACTTGGGAGGCTGCAGCAGGAGGATTGCTTGAGCCTAGGAGTTTTAGGTTGCTGTGAGCTAGGCTGAGGCCATGGCACTCTAGGATGGGTGACAGAGCAAGACTCTGTCTCAAAAAAGAAAAAAGAAATTACTTTGCTTTTCAATAAATTAACTTCAATTAGAATATAGTAAGGAGCCAGAACATTTTTTTTTTTAGACATAGCCTCAAGCTGTAGCTCTGAGTAGAAGTGCCATGGCATCACAGCTCACAACAACCTCCAACTCCTGGGCTCAAGCAAGTCTCCTGCCTCTGCATCCCAAGTAGCTAGGACTACAGCCACCCACCACAACACCCAGCTATTTTTTGGTTGCAGCCATCATTGTTGTTTGGCAGGCCCAGGCTGGATTCGAACCCGCCACCTCAAGTGTATGTGGATGGTGCCTTAGCCACTTGAGCCACAGGCACTCAGCTGGAGCCAGAACATTTTTATGCCTGAAACATTGCTTGATATTTGAAAGGTATAAAAGAAGCCCAAGAAGAAAAAAGGAAGGCATGTCGATAGAGAGGAAACATAATTGGACTAAAACTTAATTCACTTCTAAGGTATAAGTGACAACCGATAGATATTATTCTTTGTTATCTTTTTTCTTTCAAAGAGAGCTCTGTGTTCAGGGTAGAGTACAGGGGTGTCATCATAGCTCATTGCAACCTCAAATTCTTGGGCTTAAACGATCCTCTTGCCTCAGCCTCTCAAGTAGCTGGAACTGCAGGCATATACCACCATGCCCCACTGATTTTTTTTATTTTTTGTTGAGATAAAGTCTTGCTATGTTGCTTATGCTAGGTTCATCCTCCTAGGCGCAAATGATCCTCCTGCCTTGACCTCTCAAAGTGCTAGGAATTCAGCATGAGCCATGGTGCCCAGCCTTAAAATATGTTACTTTTTTCCTTTGTTTTTGTTTAAAATATATTACTTTTTATAATGCAAGGGTTCTTAACTCTGGATTGCACATTAGGTTCATCTAGAGGGCTTTTTTTTAATTTTTCGTTTTTCATCTAGGGGGCTTAAAAAAATACATATGTCCACACCCCACCCAAGACCAATTAAATAAAAATCTCTTAGCAGGTAGGGCCCAGGCAATTACAATCTCTAAAACTTTCAGGTAATTCTAATGTATGACTGGGGCAGAGAACTACTGAACGAAAGAAACATACTTTCTTCTTTTTTCATTTTGTTTTATAATAATTCAAATTTTCAAAAAAGTTGCCCATTTGTATCATATACTCTCCCCTTAGATTCACTAATTATTAATATTTTGCTACATTTGATTGGTCTCCCTCTCCTTAAATCTAATCCATATGATTGTGTGTGTGTGTACATAATTAATGTTATTTTTGCTGAACCACTTCAGATTAAGCTGCAGGAATCATAATCCTTGTCCATAAATACATCTGCAAGTATCTCCTGAGAACCAGGTATTCTCATAGTTATAGTAGCAAATTACAAAATTCAGAAACGTTAACATTGATATAATATTTTAGCTAATGTACACTGCATATTCAATTAAGTAAGTATTTCTAATAGTGGGGTTTTAGGCACTGTGGTAAAGAATTTCAAGTAGTATGACAAAGAGTTTGGGGAATAGAACAAATTGCTGCTTCTTAGAATTCTAGACAATTAATCTCTAAAGTCTGTCTTGCTACAGAGTTCAGAGAAAGGGGAGGTCAATATTTAACAGGAGGAGAAAATTCTAAAGAAAAATTGTGATTAAGTTGGAGATAGTGAAAGATGAGTGAGAATAAATATAAATTCTAATCAAAATTGGAAAAATTGGTCATTTCAAAGTGGGCTCTTGGAGATGTGAAACTAAGAGCTCTTAACACTGTGATGAAATATGATATTCTCTGTAGGATGCTATAACACTAAATTACTGTTATGTTTTTCTGAGAAGAAGTATAAGACTTAGCCACACACACAAAAAATAATTATAATAAAAAAGAAAAAGAAAAACAATTCTGGAAACAAACTTCTTAAAAATGAATATTTTTATGGTGATGATTGCATAATGGTATAAACTAAAACTGAGCAAACTGTACACTTAACAATGGGCAAATTTTATAAGATGTAAATTGTACCACAATAAAGCTGGTTTAAAAAAAGATTTTAAAAAGTGAATATTTTATTCAGGTGACCAAGGGAATAATGGCAGATCATAAGTGTACACATATTTTTCAACAATCCTTAAGTGTCTACCTTAGTTTCTCTGACATACCACCTCCAGCTCCCCAGTATTTGTCTTAACATGGTTGACACAAAATTATTTTCCTACAGTTTTCTCAGATAAGTGGTTATGCTATACTGAATAATTTGAATAATCACTCTAAATCAGAATATAACATAAGGGATAAATTCTTCCAATTTTATAATTGTATGAATTATAAAACACCAATATGGAACTTCCCAGGTAGAAACACAGGGAGCATGAGTGGGGCTGTCCTACATATTGTCATTTCTTGGGTGACAAGAGATGAGGCCAATTGCAAAAACACCCTATATGTCGGAGGGTAAAGGAGACCTTCATCAATGTGTTAGCATTCGCTGAAGTGAGAAACTCAAAAGGTAAATGCCTCAACTTTCCTTGAACTAACTGAATTTTTAGAATAGCTGTGGTAATATCATTGCACAATTATATAATAACACAGCTGAGATATTGGAAAACCAAAAAAATGGTAAGACTGGATTATCAGGTATTTCCAAACAAAGAGATACTTTAGATAAGTTATCAGATAAAGATGGTTCATTCAAGGTCAAATATTTGTTTAACTTCTTTATTTTTTTTTATTAAATCATAACTTTGTACATTGAAAGTTATTTCAACCCCATTTATGGGGTTCAGGGTACTGCTTCCATATACAATGTGAAATGATTATATTGAACTAAGAAACACTCCATCACAATTATGCTCATTTCTTAATAGTTTTGAAATCTACCATTGCATCATGCACATTAGGTGAGATCCCCCCAAATACCCTCTCACCTCCAAAATCTCCCTCCCCTCCCCCCTTTCTTCTCTTTCCTTCTACTTTCTGGACTATATTTATGTTTTCCCATTCATAGAATATGTAGGTGATTATATATTGATTTCATAGTAGTATTGAGTACACTGGATACTTTTTTTCCCATTCTTGAGATACTTTACTAAGAAGAATAAGTTCTAGCTCCATCCAGGTAAACGTAAAAGATGTGAAGTCTCCATCTTTTTTATGGCTGCATAGTATTCCATGGTGTACATATACCACAATTTGTTAATTCATTCATGGGTTGATGGGCACTTGGGCTGTTTCCATGTCTTGGATGTTATAAATTGGGCTGTAATAAACATTCTGGTGCAAATGTCTTTGTTGTAAAATAATTTTTGATCATCTGGGTATATACCTAGTAGAGGAATTGCAGGATCAAATGGTAGGTCTACTTTTAGATTCTTGAGTGTTCTTCAAACTTTTTTCCAAAAAAGGGAATATTGTGCAGCCTTAAAGAAAGATGGAGACTTTACCTCTTTCATGTTTACATGGATGGAGCTGGAACATATACTTCTTAGCATAGTATCTCAGGAATGGAAGAAAAAGTATCCAATGTACTCAGCTCTACTATGAAGCTAAATTATAGCTTTCACATGAAGGCTATAACCCAACTATAGCACAAGACTATGAGGAAAGGGCCAAGAAAGGGGAAGGGAGGGGGGAGGTTAGGGTGGAGGGATGGTAATGGGTGGGGCCACACCTACGGTGCATCTTAGAATGGGTATAGGCGAAGCTTACTAAAGGCAGAATACAAATGTCTACATACAATAACTAAGAAAATGCCATGAAGGCTACGTTGAACAGTTTGATGAAAATATTTCAGATTGTATATGAAACCCGCACATTGTACCCCTTGATTGCACTAATGTACACAGCTATGATTTAACAATTAAAAAAAAAAATGAACTCCATTGAATTAGGAATTAGAACACTGTCCACATTATTGAAGTCGCCCTTTCCGTATTACTCCCCTCCTGGCCTGAACTTTATATTTATCAGACACTTGCTTTGCTCTTAATGGAGTTCCTTATTATATACTGTTTAGTTTGATTGAGATAGTTCTATTAAAATGGGATTACGCACTATGTAGATTGTGTCAGCCAGGATCTCTTCAGAAAACAAAAACCCGTCCTTAGGAATCAACAGAATGATTGTATTGAAGGAACTGCAATTGTGGCCAAAGTTAAGGGAACTGTCAAGGTGCCACTGAAGCCTCGGCACTAGCAGCTGTGGAAAGCCATGGAAAAACCCTGCACCCAGGTCTGATGGAGCCAGGGAGCACACCTGTTAGCAGGTGCCTGAGAGCTGGGTCACTGGGTCACTGGCTTAGGAGTGTCCGACAGGAGCCGCAATTGTACAGGGGATCACAGCTGCTACCAGCCCAGCTCCAGCGCATGACTGAGCAAGAAAGAGAGACTCCGGACTTCTCTTTCTTTTTGCTCTGTGATGTCCTGCTGGTGTCTCCAGTTGGGGAATCTGGCCGATACCCTACCACAGGAAGGCCCTCGTTCTTTATATATTGGTTTCACATTAGTATTGAGTACTTTGGATTTTTTTTTTCCATTCTTGAGATACTTTACTAAGAAGAATGTGTTTCATCCATTCAGGTAAACACAAAAGATGTAAAGTCTCTAATAAAACACAAGTATCATCTAGCAAGGGGGAGGGGAAGGAGAACAGGCAGGAGGGAGGGCAATTGGTGGGATGGCACCTGCTATGTGAGGGTGATCACATCACCCTGGCTCAACTACAACTTGAACTTTACCTTAGAAATGAAAACAATGTAACCTAAACATTGGAACCCTCATTTTAATTTGAAATTAAAAAAAAAAAAAAGAAGGCCCTGTGTAGCGGTTGCCTGGATTCACTTTCTTTGCACAGTGGTGATCTGATGGTGGTAGAAACATCTCTGTCAATATTTTTTCACTCAGGTCAGGTGCGTTGGGTTACGCTTGTAATCCTAGCACTCTGGGAGGCCAAGGCAGGTGGATTGCTTGAGTTCACGAATTCAAGACCAGCCTGAGCCAAAAGCAGGAGCCTTGTCTCTCCTAAACATAGATAATCTAAGGGAAGAGGATCGCTTGAGCCCAAGAGTTTGAGTTTGCTATGAGCTATGATGCTATGGCACTCAATCCAAGGCGACAGCTTGAAACTCTGTCTCAAAGAATAAATAAATAAATAAATATTTTTTCACTCACTACAGAATTATTTCTTAGGTTCCTCCTTGTTGCGGGTGGCTGAAGTCAGTTCATTGTCAACAGTACTGTTGACCATGCCCGTAGGTTGCTAGACTGTCACTGATTTATCCTTTATCGATGACAACTGGGTTGTTTCCAAATGTTTTACAGTTATGGACCATGAAAGCTGCTATGAAGATTTCTGAGATAATGGAAAGAGGTCTTTGCCTGCAACCCAGAGTCTCATCAAAAGTTGGAGGTGTCCCGTGCTTTTCACAATCTTTCCTGGGGCAGAAGTGACTCCATCACCCCATGAGGCAAAGTGAAGTCACTCCAAGTGAAACGGCAAAGCAAGTGATTTTCTTTTTTACTGTGGCAAAATATACACAACACAAAATTTACCATTTTAACCATTTTTAGGGTATAATTCAGTTGTATCAAATACATACTCAGGACAACTGTTCTTTAGTAGTGAAATTGAGCAGGGAGCTGGCATGATTTTAAAACCAAGATTTCTCCCACAAATTTTACACACATAATATATTCCATTTGTCACAATCTCTTATTAATATGTAAGAAAGGTACTCCAGCAGGCTGCAGCCTTTAATCCTAGCACTCTGGGAGGCAGAGGCAGATAGATTACTCGAGCTCAGGAGTCCAAGACCAGACAGAGCAAGACCCAGACCTCTGTAGCTACCAAAAATAGAAAAACCAGCTGGGTATTGGGGCAGGCGCCTGCAGTCCCAGCTACTTTGGAGGCTGAGGCAAGAGGATCACTCGAACCCAGGAGTTTGAGGTTGCTGTGAGCTGTGATAGGCATACTACCCAGGGCAATAAAGTGATTTTCTGTCTCAAAAAAACAAAAAAAAAGAAAAGAAAGGTACTCACTGTGATCTTGGTGGAATTTACTTGAGGAAAAGAGCACAAGTTTTTATTTTAATGTTTTTTTTCCTATGGGGACCCTAAAACTTTAAAGGTACAATGAATGTCAAACATGCCTTGTGAAGCAGAAGTCAATGGTACCACTTTTGTCAGTCTTTTGTTGAGACATATTTGGACTATTTTCGATTTCCATCATTACAAACAACTCTGCCATCAACACCTCTGTCTCTGCCTCCTTGTGCTCTCTTGCATTTCTTTAGGGTAGACACGGAAAAATGGCATTGTTAGGACATGGGAAATACTACATTTTAATTAGTAAGTACCACCAATTTCCCCTGTCAATTCTTAAAACTTCTAGAATAGTTAGATTAGGAGCCATTTTCCAGACCTGGGAAGATCTAAAAGCATGTTTGGGGAGGTGTTTCCTGAAATATGTTATTAAGTCATGTTTCTCCCAAGCTCACTGGAGTAAGGGCTACCCAAATCTTTCAGAATTTAAATCACTCAACAAGTGTTTATTGAATGTCTGTTTTGTGGGACAAGTCCCTCCCCTCTGGTGAGGAGGAGGTGTTCTTGCTCCTGGGAGGTCAGGCTGCTCTGAAACATGCCTAATACACAACAGGAACGCAGCTCGTGTTGTTCACACTGGTCTTGGTTTAAACAGTCTTCCAGCCTGAGCCAGAGCAAGATCCTGCCTCTAAATCTAGCCAGGTGGCGCCTGTAGTCCTGGCTACTTGGGAGGCTGAGGCAGGAGGATCGCTTGAGCCCAGGAGTCTGAGGTTGCTGTGAGCTGTGATGCTACAGCACTTTACCAGGGGCGATAAAGTAAGACTCTGTCTCAATAAACAAACAAACAAACAAACAAACAAGACAGTCTTTTTTGGTTATTTGGCTGTAACACAAAGTTTTCCTATTAATAACAAAATTTCTCTCTCCCTCCGTCCCTCCCTCCTTTCCTTCCTTCCTTCCTTTCTTCCTTCCTTGTTAGACAGAGTCTAAATTTGTTGCCCAGTCTACACTGCCTAGGCTGTGGCAGCCTAGCTCATAGCAACCTCAAATTCCTGGGCTCAGACAATCCTGCCTCAGCCTCTGTGCCCCACTGATTTTTCTATTTTTAGTAGAAAGGGGTCTCATTCTTACTCAGGCTGGTTTCAAAGGACTGAGTTCAGGAGATCCTCCTGCCACGGCCTCCCAGAGTGCTAGGATTATAGGTGTGAGCCACTGCCCTGGCCAGTTTTTAACTTTCTAAAAATATATCATCTCCAATATACTCCATAATTACAGAAATTCAGGAGCTCAAAATTGTACTATATTTGCCTGAGAGAAATGAAAACACATCTACGAAAAATCCCTTTGTACAGAATGTTCACTGCAGCTTTATTCCTTATGGCTAAAAAATGGATACATCCCAGATGTCCATCAATAGGAGAATGGATAAACAAATTGTGGTGTAGTCAGCACCGAAAAGTAACAAACAACTGACACACACAAATAGCATGGATGAAGCTCAAAAACATTCTGATTGAAAAAGAGTATGTAAAATATGGTTCTATTTATGTGACATTCTAAAACAGACAAAACTAATATATGGTGAGAAAAGTGCTTTCTTTCCTACTTGGGCCCAGCAGAATGGCTCCCCCCCAAAAAGGGTCATTGTTTGTTTGTTTTTTTGAGACAGCATTTCACTTTGTCACCCTTGGTAGAGTGTCATGGCATCACAGTTCACAGCAACCTCAAACTCCTGGGCAGAAGTGATCCTTTTACCTCAGCCTCCTGAGTAGCTGGGACTACAGGTGCCCTCCACAAGCTCAGTTATTTTAGAGACAGGGTCTCGCTCTTGCTCAGGCTGGTCTCAAACTCCTGGGCTCAAGCAATCCACCCACCTTTGCCTCCCAGAGTGCTAGGATTACAGGTGTCAGCCACCATGACCAGGAGAAGGGTCATTCTGCCAGCCACAAGGTGGTGACCCAAAAACACACCCATCAATAGTCACAAGTGCCTCCGTGGAGTGGGCTTCAATAAGCATGCCCCTTAGGCACTCAAAGAGATCTGGAAATTTGCCACGAAGGGGATGGGAATCCAGATGTGCATACGATATCAGGTTCAACAGAGATATTCGGGCCAAAGGAACAAGGAATGTCCCACACCCTTTCCATGTGTGGTTGTCCAGAAAACGTAATGAGGATGAAGACTCATCAAACAAACTCTACATATTCATTGCCGACGTACCTGTTACCACTTTCAAAGATCTACAATCAGTCAACATGGATGGGAACTAACCACTGATCGCCAGATATGTCAAATAAAGTTAGAAAACCATAAATAAAACCCCTAATATATGGTGGGAAAAGTGTAGCCGCCAGGGACAGGAGCAGAGATCCAGTAGAAAGGGGCATAAGGGCACTTTCAGGAGTTATGGTGAGTTTCTGTATCTTGATGGGTGGTTGGGGTGCACAGGTGCATCTCATCAAACAGAAAACTGGAGATTTGTACATTTCATCAGATGCAAATTTTACTTCCAAAAGAAAAAAATATAGACCCATAAACAAATATTGAACTTTAATTAATAATGTGCACACTGAAGCATTAGGGGGAAGTGCATTGATGCTTGCAACCTACTTTAAAATAAATTAAAAGAAAAAAACAGATTGATGGAGGAATGGGAAATAGGTAGAAAGATATAAATAAAGCAGCTACTATAAAATCACAGATTGTAAAATCCAGCTGTTCTTGCTCTGTCACCCCGACAGGAGTGCAGTGGTGTCATAACAGCTCACTGCAGCCTTCAATTTCTGGGCTCAAGTGATCCTCCTGCCTCAGCCTCCTGAGTAGCTGGAACTATAGATGTGAGCTGCCAATCTATCTGGGATTATAGGCATTGAACCATCAACTAATCTTTCATTGGAAGGTTAACCTTTAGGCAGATAAAATTCAGTTCAAATTCCTGAATATAGTTTTCTTTTTTGCAGTTTTTGTCCAAGGCTGGGTTTGAACCCGCCAATCCATATGCTGGAGCATATGAGGCCAGCACCCTACCCCTTTGAGGCACAGGCGCTGCCCCTAAATATAGTTTTCTAGCTGGTCACTTTTTTTGTTTGTTTGTTTTCACTCTGTCACCCTGGGTAGAGTGTCATGGCATCATCATAGCTCACAGCAACCTCAAATTCTTGGTCTCAAGAGTTTCTCTTGCCTCAGCCTTCCAAGTATTAATAGCTAGGCCTACAAGTGCCCATATGACACCCAGCTTATTTTTCTATTTTTAGTAGAGATGGGGTCTTGCTCAGGCTGATCTGAAAATCCTGAGCTCAAGTGATCCTCCCCCCTTCGCCTCCCAGAATGCAGGATTACAGGCTGAACCACTGCACCTGACCTTTTCTTTCTTTCTTTCTTTCTTTCTTTTTTTTTTTTTTTTAAGAAGCCTCAGCCCTACATTGTGCAGCTGGAGATTAGAGAGAAAGTCTCTGGAGATTCAATTGCCTCATGTCATCCTCAGCCTTATTAAGCCCTTTCAAAGCTTTTTATCACTCTAAGTGGAGACTGTCATCATCTGTGAGAGGGACTCCCCCCGCCCCCAGGGATTTAGGGGAGAGTAGAGGAGGAAGAGGGAGCACAGGACAGTGAGAGTTTGGAATGGACATTTTTCAAGTGGCTCCATCTCCCTAAATGCCTCCTAACTCACCCTTTACATTGTAAAGTCTACAACATTCAGGAGTTATATTTGAAAAATATAACTCAGGGGTATATTTAAAAAACCTTTCAACCAAAAGGAGCTCTGAGAGAGCCAGCAGCTGAGCTGCCCTCATGCAAATACACAGTGCACCCTGCGGTGTAGTTACTAACTGTTCTTGCCACACACTGTTCCTCTTACCTTCAAAAGAATGGATTGTCCAAGGCTGACTGGAAATGTTTGTCAGACACCTGGGGAAGCACCTGTGGTCTGGGGATTGTGCAGGAACATGGACTTTCATGTGACCTGCAGCTCAGTGCAGCAGTAAGTGTCTGATGCTCTGGTTCCTAGACAGCTGAGGGGGTAAAGTTACTCCAGAGATGGTCCAAATTCATTTTGTTCAGGGACCTCCATGCCCACTGAGGAAAGTGCCCAGTTCACCTAAATGGGGAATTTCATTCCTTTGACTTTGTTTTAAGGAATTCTAAGCTCTGCCCTAAACTGAAAAAAAATGGTCCTGACCTGAATTTCCTTTTCTCTCCTTGGTTTCGAGATGTTTAACAAAATTATTGTATGCTTGTTTTAGTAAATTCAAACCATATAGACATAAACACTTTATTTTTGGCTTGACGCCCATAGTACAGTGGTTATGGCGCCAGCCACATACACTGAAGCTGGAGGGTTCGAACCCAGGCTGGGCCTGCCAAACAACAATAACAACTACAACCAAAAAACAGCCGGGTGTTGTGGCGGGCGCCTGCAGTCCCAGCTACTTGGGAGGCTGAGGCAAGAGAATTGCTTAAGCCCAAGAGTTGGGGGTTGCTGTGAGCTGTGATACCACAAAACTCTACTGAGGGCGACAGTGAGACTCTGTCTCAAAAACAAACAAACAAAACCAGTTTTTTTCTTTTGAGACAGAGTTTCACTCTGTCACCCAGGCTAGAGTACCATGGCATCAGCCCAGCTCACAGCACCCTCAGGTTCCTGGGCTTAAGCTTTCCGCCTCCCGAGGAGCTGGACTAGGGGTACCTGCCACAATGTCTAGCTAATCAATCTTTCTTTCTTTCTTTCTTTCTTTCTTTC
>CAUYPK010147057.1:0-13017 GCA_963574355.1 Loris lydekkerianus | reverse complement strand
CCGCGCCGACTCCAGTGTCTTTCCACCAGGGCTAGTCTGCCTGCTTGGGGGGGGGGGGGGCGGCCCGGGACTCTCAAGGGGGCAGGCAGCAAAGTCATGGAAAGCTGAGGCCTCAGAGTTCTCAAATATATTAATGTGATCTTTAATCACCCAATGCTTCAGTTTTTCTTTTCTTCTTTTTTTTAAATTTCAGATTAATATAAGGATACATATGATTGGGTTGCATTGTTTGCATTTGTTAGGTAGCATCTGAGCTAACTAGACCCCCCTCCTCCCCTTTCTCCCTCCCCTTTTCCCCCTTGCCTCCTACTTGATTTTAATTGTCTTTCTCTCATGTGGGCCTACAGTTGTTCATCCACTAGCTTCAAGTTAGTATTGAGCACAGGGAGTGCTTGCTCTTTCATTCTTGAGGTACTTTACTAAGGAAAATGTGCTTTAACTCTATCCAGGTAAATACGAAAGATGAAAAAATGCCTCAGTTTTTCTACCTATAAAGTGGGGGCATCATCAGAAACTATCTCCTGAGGTTGATATGACACAAAAGAGACAATCTACATAAAAGTTAGCACAATGTGCACCGTGTCCTTAGGTATTTATGACCTACTCTAATTTGCAAACAAAACATTTGTCCCCTTTTGTGCTTATAAGTAGTAAGGATTTGTCTCTGTTCTCTCAGTTCACAGTGGCCTCCAGAGGGACAGTCACCTAGAGCCAGGGTTTGAGCCTCAGTTTTACAGTCCTTGCTCTCAGTGTAGTCCAGACCCCTAAAGGAGTCTCAGGGCCCGGAGGACTAAGTCAACTCTCAGGTTCCTGGAGAGAGCTGCAGACACACAGGACATATAAATGCTGCTTTTTCCATGGAGAACAGCCACCTGCTGCAGCCCCTAACCCCACCCAGTGGCAAGTGGCGCTCAGAAGGCTGCAGCTGAGCCAGGGCACCAAACAGGGCAACAAGTGGCTGCCACCTCAACTCCTGCATGGAATATGCTGGGTCAGAGCCAAGTATTAGCTCCTGGAGGCTGGATGACCTAGAAGACTGTGGTGTGTCAACTGGTTCAGAGCTTCAAGATTGCCCCCACTACAAATACCTGTGGCTGCCCAGGGGTGGATAGGTGCAAATCCCTGCTTCCCTGGATCTTGGCTCTGGTCCTCTCTTCCCACTTCTCTAAAATTTTAACTAGATGGATTATGGTGTAATCAATTATGTGCCAGCTAAGCTGTAGCATTTTAATTGATTAAGGTGATGTTCACCTTGGCCATTTTGCTATAATTGATCCTCATGTATCTTTGTGAATTGCTTCACCCTCATGGTTATGACTGACTATTAAGGGTAGGTGTGAGGCTGAAAGATGCAGGACCTGTAGCCATTTTCTGTAGGCACTGAAAGCTCACAGTGCTGAGGTCATCCTGATTGCAGCCCCACGGAATGACCCACCTTCCACCAATGAGAAATCACCAATAAAATTAGTATTTTGAGTACTTCAGTGAAGGTTAAAAATATTTCTGAGAAAAAAATGCTACTTTATAAGTTTGAGTGATTACAGGGGTTATCCAAGTTGCATGGAAAAATTAGATTCCATTGTTCTCTGCCAGGGCTAAATTAACGACATATCACTGCAGTAAACTCAGTCTTTCATCAAGATTTGCTTTATGATGCATAATCTGAGGGTGATGAACTTACAGTACCAGAGTCATTCATCCTGCAATTAACAGATTTGTCTGTTTCTATAAAAGATGCATGTTCTCTGATACCAGATAGGGGCCCTTGCCTTATTCTGTGTCCTGGTCACCATGCACTTGCACGCACGCACACTCAAACATCGTGCCTTCCCTGGGTGATAGGTTAGAATTTATCTCACTTATCTCACCTACCTAATATGGTCAACTAATAACAGTGTGCATGTCCTAAATGAGGTTTCCAAGGCCCTGTTTCCCGTTTGGCCAGTGGCAGTGGTGAAAGTTTATGAAGCAGGAAAGGAAGGCAGGGGAGGTGACAAGACAAATGAGACCAGTTCTGTATAGGAATTAGCTTCTGTCATTTCTCTCCAAGTGGCCTAAACATGATGTTTAATATCAGCTCCTGTGTAATGAGCTCAGAGTCACCTGTATGACACCAGATCTCAATAGTCTGATCTTATTGAGACAACTTCTGGGGCTGCTTTGAACGACTTCAAAATGTTAAATGATTATGCCAAATTTGGGACATATCTGTCTAAAATCTGGCTCTCCAGTGCAATGCCTATCTTGGGCTGCCTGCTTTGAAGTCAGAACATTATCATGGAGAGCAGCTAAAGTGGGTGAGGAAAGGGGGATCCGGTGAGTTATGTGTTCTGATTAACTTTTGTGGAAATCCAATTTTCAAAGAATATAAGTGCATTAATTTATGTAACTATGAATCTTTAGATATAACCCTTATTTTGTTCCTTGGCACCCTTTACAAATCTGAGCCTATGTGCTTACTCCCAGGAGGTGTCCTTTTCCTTGGGGGAACAACTTGCATTCCCTTATGAGAACTCGTCTGGAAGTACCCAGGGCTGCAACTCTGCCTCCTTCTGTCCCTCCGCTCAGCCATTCTTCCTGCCTCCTCCACTGCCAGCCACCCCTGCAGCCTAAAACTTCTCAGGCTTCTCCTGGGTCCCAGGATCAGGTTCAAAATCCCCAAGGGATCTGCACACTGTCTGTGGCACCCCAGCCTCCTCCCTTCCCACGCTCACTGGCTGACTGTCCTTCTACCTGGAAAATTCTTCCTGCCTTTCCTGCGAGTTTTGGCTCAAATGTTGCCATGTCTGGGGCCACTGCCTGAGCCCCTGTGGTGGTGAGTTAATAGTGTGATGACTTGCGTACCCCTGCCTCCTACCTGCCTGGTAACCACACTTGGCAGGGAGCACACATGCATGTTCACCATTTGATTCTCAGTGTCCACCGCAGTGATTTGCTCCCAAGGTGCTCAGTATTTGTGGGATGACGAAACCCAGGAGGACCTTCACACAGTGCCACAGTGAATACCCAGCAAGCAACCATACCTGCCTTCAGGGTGGAGGATGTCCTCATGTGGTTGTGGCTGAGATGTTTTGGGGTGCATCTAGCACTGAGAAAGATAGGACAGGGGAAAGTACAGACCCCAGCAGTGCCTCCTCATAGCTGAAGCAGCATTTCCCCAGCCCAGGCGTGTGGGGACCCCTCTGCAGCACTATAGGGGATGGTGTCCTCTGCAGAGGTGACAGCTTGGGTGGCATGGGTCTTGTTCCCAAGCCTCTGTGGGGGATAGACTGGAGCCCCTGCTCTTGGTAGTTGTTCCTCCACATTTCTTACCTGAAGGTGGGGAGCAGTTTGGTTCTGTGCAGTTTTTTGTCTTTGTTAATTCACTATGACCATGTTGCCACATTCACATGAGAACCTCCCAGAAACCCTGTATTATCTGACTTTAAAAGACCCCCAAATGTGTCAGAGCTGGTTGTGAGTTTTGACCATTGAAAATTCACTCCTAGAGGAAAAGGGGTGTGGCAGAAGTAGCCTGTTAACCCTCAGTCATCTTCAGCCGGGTAACAGCAGAGCATAGGCCTAAGGGTACGGGGTGGGGTGCACTCACCACCTGGGTGCCTCCAGGAAGCTGGCTCTGAGGACTCCCAGCCTCTAGTCCTTGCTTTGCTGCCTCTGATAGTCCCATGCACCCCAGAGCCAGCACCTGACTGGTGTGCAGCACTCCTTAGTCAGTGACCCAAACTCTCGGTTCCAGACCTTGACTCTTGCTGCTATATGTGGCCAGATATGCCCAGTCCAGAAGCTCAGCCTAAAGGAGGCCATGCTTCAGGGGCTCAGCACAGGCTCAGGGGACTGGGGCTGGTGTGAATCCCTGCTGTGCCAATTTCTACCTGGGTGACTACAAGCAAAAGGATGACTTTCTGTGGGCCTCAACTCTCCCCTCTAAAACTTACCTCATAGGGCAAGAAATAAGCACAGTGCTTGGTGCCTGGGCATGTGAGTAGTCAATAACAAACATGAATTATTACTGTGACATGTGGCAGGAGAAGGCCCTGGTAAGGGGAGTGGGGCGGGGGGGGTGACAGACAGGGTAAGCAAGGTTGGGCCAAGCCTGTGCCAGGGCAGAAGGGAGTCCAGGGGATAGGATCCAGGAAGAAGTGGAGTGAGGGGCTACAGGCTCAGTGGAGTGGAGAAAGGACACACTCAGCCATGGAGTGGGGGCTTTGGAGGGCACTGTAGTGTCCCTCAGATGGTCAACTGCCACCTGTGGTGAGCTGTGAATCTTCACCTCATGCCCTGCTGCTCCAAGGGATGCTTCCCACAGGGAGACTGATTTTAGGGCGGGAGCCTCTCAGGAGGGGGAACAGTGGGGACCTTGTATTACTAGTCTTTTTCCTGTGCTAGGTGTCTAAGTGCCTTTCAAATTTTTATCTTACTGTTTTGTTGACAGGTTCTTGCTCTGTCACCCAGGCTGGAGTACAGTGGTTCAAGCAACCTTGAACTCTTGGGTTCAAGCAATTCTCCTGCCTCAGCCTCCTGAGTAGCTAGGACTGCAAGTATATATCACCAAGCCCTGCTAATCTTAAAATTTTTCACAGAGACAGGGTTTGCCTATGCTGTCCAGGCCGGTCTTGAACTCCTGGCCTCATGCCTGGCCTTAATTCCTTCTTTAATAACTTGTCCAAACTAGAGTGGTCTTATCCCAGATCCCACAGTTCATTTATTCCATACATCGGTGAATGTGGGCTCTTCGCCAGGCCCCAGGACCAACCAAGCATGGCGCTATGGAGGGACAGCAGGCCAGTAAGGATATGGCTTCTCTATAAGGGATGTGGGGACAGAAAGACAGCTGGAGGGAGGACACTCTGACTGGGCTCTGATCTGTGACTCCCACCTACTTGCCTTGGCCTCTGTGCTCCCCAGGCCTGGCATCTGCTTCTCCCAGACGAACTAATGCTTACACCACCTTAGGTCAGAATGTACCCAAGGTGAGGACATTGGGTGTGACCCAAGGCATCAGCCCACTCTGTGTTTTATGGGGTCTGGACCTCAATCCTCCCCAGCACAAACCCCGCCTCACAGGCTCTAGGCATCTCCAGCAGGCACAGCGTTTTTCTGGCCAGGGAGCTGGTGTCCTGGCCTGGCAGCTGGCTCTTGCCCGCACTCATAGAAAATGAAGCCAATGACATTGTAAATGTGTGAAAATATTCAAGCGCCCTCCCGGCTGGGCTGTTACTATTATAATGATGACCTGCAGGTGAGAACCAAGTGGTTGCTGTGCTGTTATTGCAGGGTGGGGTGGAAGTGGAGACAGGGCATAGCACCCTCTCCACTCATAAAGCCAGGGTCCTACAGAGCCAGCAGAGCCTCAGTAAAGATGCCCAAACAAATAGGTGCTCCCAGAAAGTCCCCTTCTTGGCTGCAGCAGGCACGTCTGTGGCCTGGCAGCACAAGGCTCACGTGTTGTTTAGCCAGCACAGTATTTTACACAGATGTGAATTTGTCACCAGCATTTAAGCATCAGTACGTTTAAGATAAAACCTGAATCGTCCCTCAGGTATGTTCCTCATTTCTCTTCCTGTCCCTCTCTCTCGCCTCCCCTCCCTGCACTCTTGCTTTCCTGGCCATCTTCCCACATGGTTGCATTGCTCTTCCTGCATCCCTCATCCCTGCATCCTTCTTGCATTAGTCCCTCAAATCTGTGCTTCTTAACCCACATCTGTGCATGCCCACACCCCTGCATCCCTAATCTGCACCACAGTGCTGCTCATGCTTCTGTCCCTAGTCCCCTATCACATCCAACTCCTATCTGCCTAGATACCTCATTCCTGCTTTTCCCTGAATCCTGCCTCCTTAGTCCCTCAGCCCTCAACCCTCATTGTCACACTCTCACCTCTGCATCCCTATGGGGGTAAGGCCTCTTCTTCTTCTTTTCTCTTCTGTCTTTCTTTAGTTTCCTCTTCCTCCCCTACTCATTAGGTTGTTCTCAGCCTCAACAAAGGGTACAGGAATTCCTATTCCCTTTGGCAGGTGCTCAAAGCTGCCCTTTTCTTTCATGAGGGGCTCTTTGAGATTCTTTAGGGACATCTATCCTGTGCCCTGTGGAGTGGGCACCACTAGCCTTCCCCACATCATTTCTGGAGGAGGATCTGCCTGGTGAAGATGACCTGAACTCAGACCGTTTCTGCTGTGTCTCCTTTGTCCTACTAAGGGACAAGTCCATTGTTCCCCTGCAGTCCCCCTAATGGCCAGCCTCCCTTGCCCACTTTAGGCAAGGTCTAGTCCTTGCCTAGGGACTCCGGGGCCAAGGTCCCTAAGGCTCCTCCCTGCTTTGCTGGTACTCAGACCCTGGAGCCTCTACACTGGGCTAGTGGTGGGGCAGGTGTGGGGACAAGTGGGCGGAAACAAAGACGACATCCCAGAGCTCCTGTCAGATTGTCTCTAAAGTTTTTTTTTAAACAAGAACTGCTCCCTCCCCAGCTCCTGGATCAAAGTCATCCTTCTTGAAGGGCTCTAAGTGACGTAGGGACCTCTTGGCAAGTCCCTATGGATGGAGTAGTGCCTATTACAGTCCCATAGACCCTGTGCTCTCATAGGGGCACCCAACTCTTCCTCTTCGCAGTGTGGTGGCCTCAGCTGGGACTACATGTCCCATCACACCCTGCTACACACACTGTAAGCACTTTCCAGAGTCTCACTTCCAGACTGTAATGAATCTCCGCCACTGTTCATTCCAAAGCAGTTCACCAGTGTGCTCTGTCTTTTCAATGGGTTGAGGGTTCCCGTTATTTTAGTACAGCTCATGACTCACTTAACCAGGCCGCCATCAGTGAGTCTGTATTTTTGCAGTCACCACAAGGTGGGGTGCGAATCCTGTGTGGATGCCTTGGCGCGCAGGTGTAAATAGACCTTGTAAGAGAAATGTCCTGAGAGTGGTTTCTTATTCTACTTGCACCTGCCTGCCATCCACACTGACATCACCAATCTGGGTTTGTGCATAGGTGACCCTTGGTGGCCTGATTTTCCTGCCCTCTGCCTGGCTCCCTGGACTTGGGTAGAGTCCTGTGGAACACAGTGACCCTCATTAATTTTGTCTTAACCACGTCAGGCAAGCCAGTCTGTATTTGAGCAATTGGACGCAGGTTGTTGAGGGACCAATGCAAAGGATGATAAACTGCAACAGTCACCTGTCCCATCTGGCTAGTCAGGGTTGCTGAAGAGTCCTGTTCCCATGACAGGGAAAGGGGGAGGTAATCAGCAGATCAGCTGCCTTCAAGGTGCTGTCTGCTCAGCATCCTCTTCCATCCCTGTTGTGTGGAAATGGCTCCTGACTGGGGGGGGGGGGGGGGGCGGGTGGGCAGTGCTTTCAGTTATATGAAGAGGCTCCTGCTGGGGGCTGGAGCCCTGATGGACAACTCCCTAGGGAGGGAAGCTGGTCTAGACAGTAGGCCAGATGGTGGGGACCAGCGTGCCAGGCAGTGGAGAGCAGAGCATATGTGGAGATTCAAGTTCCCCAGTGACACTGGGACCCCTCCTGCAGTCACCAATGCCCTGGCATTTCTGGGCCTCTGCAGGGCACTCCCCATAAGAGCCCCAGAATAAGTTTGTGCCCCTCCCCCACACCCTGTGCTGTGGCATCACCTCTCCTGTGGGACTCTGTGGCCTGGGGCTTGCATGACAGTGAATGCTGCCTCCTCCCTGCCAGATGCTCTGCTGGGTTGTCAACCTCTGTATTCATGTTTGAAGGGTCTTTGGGGTCTTTAGTGGGAAAGCCCTTTCCTTCTCCTTCCCAGTGGCCTGGAACATCTCCCTAGATCTAGCTGGCACACTTGACATCTTTTCCTGGCAAGTGGAGCCACCGATACACGTAAGGCACCTTCATGTGAATTAGGGATGGAGGCGCCAGGGCTGGTGTCTGAGACAGTGAGTGGGGTCCAGTGAGCAGGCCCCCTTGGTGCCCAGCTGCTTGGGCACATCTGCTCCCCACCTGGTGTGCCAAGGGAAGCGCAGGGCCACATCCACCTCTCCCGCCAAGACCCAGCTCTGTCGGACCCCTGGAGGGGTGGGGAGTAGATGGCATCTAGTTGAAGCAGCTGTGCTCAGTCTCTCTAGTGTTGGCCACCAGGTACACCTGGAAGAATAACATGCGCCTGATGGACAGCCTGGGGAGGCGCCGCGGTGCCTGGAAAATGCACAGACCCTGAGCAGGGGTGCCCTGGTCTTCTCTAGGCCTAGATACCCAGCACAAGCCCAGTCTCTGTGAGCTGCCACCCCTCGCTGAGCATGGTTCATTTGCAACCCACTACCCCGACTGGTCCTGTACCAACCTCTTGGTGGGGGTGGTAGTGGTGGTGCTGGCAGCTGAGCCACCTGCTGGGCTGCTCCAAGAGCAAGCAAGCGCCAGGAAGGCTAGACGGTGCCTGGGCCACAACCTGCACACCTAAGAACCTGGTGTCCTGCCAGACCCAAAGAGCAGAGCCGGGTTCTACCCTCAAGTCCTGGGTCTCTGCTCCCTATGACCAAGGGCATCAGTGGGATCTCAAACGTTTGTCAATAAATTGCTCCCGATGGAGGCGTCGCCCCACCTTGAAAGGGCTAGGCTAGTGTCTATTTCCAGTCACAAGATCAGGGGGCTGGGCTGGGCCTGTGGGGGACTTGGGCTGCTCAAGGCAGCCAGGCCTGAGGCAGAGAGGGCCTGCCCTTTCCCTCCCTCTCTTGCTCAGCCTTCTCTGGCTCCCTTTCTTTCTCCCTCCTTGATCAAATGTTTACAGGTCCATACTGTAGATTCGAGAATGAGCTGGAGGAAGTGGTCCATCACTCACAGGCTAGACTCCCATTGCACTGCAGGAACCCAGGCAGGGTTGCTGCTGAGCTTGAGGCTGGGGGTGGGGTGCTACCCAAGTTGCTGGGAAGCACCAGTGGGTGGGGTGAGAATTAAGTACTGTGGAGGCCACCCTCCACAGGCTGCACTAACTGGAGAGCAAGAGTAGGTATGATCTCACATGGTGCTGGTGCTGAGCAGTGGGTGGATCCAAGGATCATCTGGGGTGAAAACCAGAAATATGTTGGCAATGGCTGGCCAGGAGTGAGGAGTGCTGCCCAGCTAGTGCCCAGGCTTCTGGCAGAGGAGGATGGTGGAGGCAACATGGTTGGCCCATGATCCCCAGCATCTCCTGGTGGCTAAAAAAAGTCACAGGGACAGAATAGTGTGGTAAGAAGAAGGCAGGGTCCACAGTCACCTGCCCTGCCACTAGAACCCAAGCACCAGGGACACTCACCCTGCCTGCCCTGTGTGCCTTTCAGACACCTCTCTGGGCTCCCTGTTTTGGGTGGAATGTTCTCTCTGGGAGGGCACTGCCTGGTACTGGGTTGAATGACTGGTCAGGCTGAACCCTGTGCTTTAAGGCAGTTGCTGTGTGTGTCTCTGTGTGTGTGTATGTGTGTGTGTGTGTGTGTGTGTGTGTGTTTACATGTGTATATCAGTATACATGTACATATACATGTACCTGCATGTACGCATGCACATATGTATGTACACAACCTGTGCACATGGATACATAAATCCTGTATATACAGTATGGAGGTATGTATAAATGTGCACATTTATTTGTAATTTCTCTTCTCTCTTTCCTTCCTAAATAGCCTGCTGGTGGGTTAGGCCTTAGTTTTATCCTTTTTTCATTTACCTTTCCCTAGTGAGACCAAGGAGAGGATCACAAGAAAGCCAGGGCACTAACATGCCTGTAAATTCATGACTTAGTGATACTTCAAGGGGTGATGTAGGAAGGACTGTGGCTGGGAGAAGGGGACAGTCACTGGTCCTGCACTATATTGGATGAACTCCAGGCCACGTCTCTGCCCGTTGGTACTATGAGGTGCTCTACCCTGATACCCACATATTTTGGGACCTTCACTTGGCATCTTGTTTATGTGAGACATTGGTCCCATCTGCACCGTTCTGTGGTGACATGACCCACAGCAGAGTGTCACTTTCTTCCTCCAGCAGTGGAGGCTCCCCATCAGCCCAGCTCCCTCCCTGCTATTCCCTTGGTGAGAGCACTAGGAGAACCCTGCCAATTGCCCTGGGTGACACTGGGAAGAGTTTTTATCTCTGGGAAGGGAATGTCTGCACTGGGTTTTATTGGAGAGACTTTTTGGTCCCTGGGAAAGTGGAAGAGGAAGATGAGATGATTTGCCAGCTTTTTGTTTTCTCTTGGCAAGGGCTGAGCTATCTGATGGCAGGTCCTGGGATCAGGGTCCTGGGCCTGTTCCCAGTTCCGAGGGCAAGGCTTTCTCAGCAAGACCATGCTGCTGATGCTGCTGCAGCTACCAAATCCTGCCTGCCATCAAAGTAACACTTGGTCCTGGAATTTGAAGAAAGCCTCAGGGTCATCAGTTCCACCCTCACTGTACAGGTGGGGTGTTATGCTTGGAAGGGTGCTCGTGGTCCAAAGTCCCTCCACCAGCCAGTCTGATGTCAGAACTAGACCTCTGGCTTACCACCCAGCATGCCCATGGCCTCTTTCTGTCACCTTTAGTGACTATAAGCAAGGGTGAGAGACAAACAGCAACACTTTGACGACAGCGGGTCTCAGATTCATGGTGAAGGGCAGGTCTGACCATCCAGAAAAGGGTCCAGTGAAAGGCTGCTGCCTTCATGTTCAAGGCAGGAGATGAATGGGAGTCAAGGTCAGGGCTGAAGATAGGGAGAATGGGAGGTGGTAAGTCAGGCCTATAGCAGAGACACTCTTGTCTGCACCCTTTCCTCTGTAGCCCTTCAGTCCCAATGTTATAGCCCACACCTAAGATCTGTCCTGAAGGATGCTCACCTACCCACGGGTGGTTGTAGGGAGCCCTTAATCCCAGTGCTGTGCTGGAGTGGCTGGCCTACACTGTTTAGAGAGAACCAACCATTCAATGTTTTGGAATTGTGAGAGCAAGTTGTAAACATAGGCATTATTAATAATTATATGAACTTACAATTAAATATGTAATTTAATAAATAGTGACTAGGTGTGATGGTGCATACTTATAATCCCAGCACTTTGGGAGGCCAAGGCCAGAGGATTGTGTGACACCAGGAGTTTGAGATCAGCCTAGGCATAGTAAGACTCCATCTCTAAAAAGAATAAAAAAATTAGCAAGACATGGTGCTGCAGCTACTTGGGAGGCTGAGGCAGGAAGATCACTTGGGCTCAGGAGCTGGAGATTACAGTGAGCTGCACTCTGGTCTAGACCCTGTGTATTAAAAATGAAAACATCACTTCCTAATTATTTTTACTATTTTGCCTAATAAAACCAATCAATTATCTTAGGAGTTATTTACATGCATTATATGAATAAATGGGAAGAGTATATAATAGTGGCTTTTGGGCATCTCTCCCCAGATCTGCATTCTGTGAAGTCACATCAATAGCTTGAAATGGGCCATGGGAGGAATATTTACACCACAGAAACTGGCAAACATCAGCAAATATTAGTTTTCATTACTTGCATTGCTGTTTTGTTGATTTTCTAGACCTAGGAAAGTGATGAAAAATGTTATCAACTTAAAATTAGGTGTGTCAGGAGCCATTTTCAGCAGTCTGGGTCTAATCAGGGAACAGAAATCACACAGTAAGTTAAATGGGGAAGTTTAACATCAAATTATGAACTATAATAAAAAAAAAAGAGTAACCATGTGATAAGGAATCTCTATGTGGTGTCCTAGGGCTAAACCACCCACCTAAGGACAGAAAACTTGTTAGGTGTTCAGAGGTTGTTGAAGGTTCAGCATGGGATGGCAAAGAAATTTAGCCAGACTAGAGCTGGTTTGGAGTTGGCAGGCATGCAATAGTGTATACTCCAGAGTGTAGGGTAGAGCCAGGTGGTCAGCAACGCAGGTCATGGGCCTGCAGGGGGAATTTGAACATTCATAGGCAAAAGGCCTTCAAAGCACTGGGGTCTCAGAGTGCTAGGGTCATATGGGGTTGGGGAGGTTACAGAGGAAGCTGCCACTTGTGTGGTTCTCTGGTCTTGGACAAGCTGCGTGATGGGGAAAGAGTTCAAATGTTTCATTCTTTGTCCTAAGGCATATATTGAAGGGTGTACTCAAAGCTGACAACTCAAAATAAGCAAATAAGGCAAAGATGTCAGTCAATGGTGGGTTATTAAGAAAAAGTTTGAGAATGTACCTGGGAAAATACAAACTACACATACATCTGATACTGATTTTTTTCCAAAGGGAGATTTGGAAACTCAATGTTTAATGGGAAAGCATGTATAGAAGAAAAAAAGAGAAGGGAAGTGGGCAGTAAGACAAATGTTTACATTTTTGTGAGGCCCGGGAAATCCATATTTTCCAAAGGATAAGGTGAACATTTGAAAAGAAAAAGGGAGTGAAGAAAGAATCAATTATATAGAAGTCCCAGGGTAGATAAAAGAATGATTGATTTGTCTTGTCTGTGTTCTACACCTGAAAAGATCAATGCATGATCCACATTATTAGTGTGGAATGGAAAATATTTCAATTTTAAGAGCTAGCCTTAGCCTGCAAACCCAAAGTTAGAATTTGCATGTCCTTGCTTATTGGGAGACCCGCAAAGAATTTCCTTATGAGTGCCAAATCTCCCTCTGCTCCCCTTTTATAAGGACACTTGTAATTGCACTTGAAGCCCTCCCAGTTAATCCAGGATAATGTCCCCATCTCAAGATCCTTAACTTAATCATATTTGCAAAGCCTTTTTTACCATGTAAGGCACATTCCCAGACATCATGGATTAGGGCCTGGCTGCTTTTGTGGGCCATTATTTAGTTGACCACACTGGCATATGGTCATTGTGACAAGCACAGAAACTTGAGGACATTTTCTTCCTCTTAGTAACCACTTTCTGTAAGAAAAAAGTCAATGGGAGAGATTAAAGATGGCGGCTGAGTAACAGCTTCCCTGCAACTGGGCACGGCGAGTCTGGGGAGACAAGACTCCAGACATCTCTGGCCGGTGGGATCTGCCTATGATCATCCCTTTGAGGATACAGAGAGCCAGCAAGGGACTTC
>CAUYPK010147051.1:0-11338 GCA_963574355.1 Loris lydekkerianus | reverse complement strand
GTATTTATGGGATTCACGGTACTGCTTCAATATACAATGTAAACTAAGTAACAAATCCATCACTAATTATACTCAATTCTTAATAGTTTTGAAATGTACCATTGAATCATGCACATTAGGTGAGGTCCCCCCAAATACCCTGCCTCCTCCCATGTCCCCCTCCCCTTCTCTCTCTCTCTCTTTCTCTCTCTCTCTTTCTCTCTCTCTCTCTCTCCCCCTCTGTCTTTGGAATGCCTCTACACTGCTCGTGGGAATACAAGCTAATACAAACTTTTTGGAAAGAAGTTTGGAGAACACTCAAGGAACTAAAAGTAAACCTACCCTTTGATCCTGCAATTCCTCTACTAGATATATACCCAGATGATCAAAAATCATTTTGCAACAAAGACATTTGCACCAGAATGTTTATTGCAGCCCAATTCATAATAGCCAAGACATGGAAATAGCCCAAGTGCCTATTGACCAATGAATGGATTAACAAATTGTGGTATATGTACACCATGGAATACTATGCAGCCATAAAAAGGATGGAGACTTCACATCTTTTATGTTTACCTGGATGGAGCTGAAACATGTATTCTTCTTAGTAAAGTATCTCAAGAATAGAAAGTAGAGGGGAAGAGGAGTGATTTCTGTCTTGCTTGACTCAGATCTCAGGCAGAGAAAGCAGCAGGCACACACTCCAACCTGGGAGTCTGGGCAAGAGATTTGTGGTGGAGACATCATAAAACAGACCATCAAAGCCTGGATAGTCAGGGGAGGACTGCAGCCACCAGCCTAGAATCAGGCAGTAGAGATAAGGAGAGGTGGTTGTTTTCTTCAAATACCCAATTTTCAGTAAAAAATAACAAGGTAAAGAAACAGGAAAATATGGATTATTTAAAGGAATTAAATTATGGCAATTATCATCCCTAAAGAAGGCTTGGGATTAGTAGACAAAGGCTTTAAAACACTGTGTAAATATACACAAAAGCAAAAGAAAAACATGAACAAAGGAGACTAACATATACCTATGTATAAAATGGAAATACCAGCGAAGAGACATTATAAAAAGGAACCAAACAGAAATTCTGGAACTGAAAAAATACAATAATGGAATTTAAAAATTCACTGGAGGGGTTAAAATCGACATGTACAGCCCATTAAAATCCAATGTATAGCCCATTACCACACGCTGTTTCTATGAGGAATTTTTTGCTTCTCAGTCATGTCAGATATCACGAAAAGTATGCATAGACCTTTTTTTTTTTTTCTTTTGCTAATCAGCTTTCATTAGTGTTTCTGTATTTAATGTATGGCCCAAAACAACACTTACTCTTTCAATGTGTGCCAAACAGGAAAAAATGGTTGAACATTAATGTAAAGCATAAGAACAAAATTTGAGAACTTACACTATCAGGTTTCAAGACTTATTCAAAAGCTACAGGAATCAAGACAGTGTGCAAACACTGACTTGGAAAACAACAAAATGCCCAAAAATAGACCTACACGTAAGTCACTTTATTATGAAAATTAATCCACTGCAATTAAGTGGAGAAAAGATGATCTTAAATAGTTCTGCAGCAATTTTGATATCCACATAAAAAACTAATTATTGACTTCTACCTCAAACTATTCATAAACATAAACTAAGATGTAACACAGACCTAAATAGAAAAGATATTTAAAAATCACGGCTAGAAGAAACATAAAAGAACACTTTCATTATTTCAGATTAGGAAAATACTTTTCACACAAGAACAGAAAACAGCACTAAATATAAAGGCATATTAATCCATAGTTAATACCTTAACAAATGTCTTCATTCAAATTAAAATTTTGTTTCATTAAAAGAGTGAAAAGGTCAAGCCACAAATTGGAAGATATTCATAATACATACATTCAACCAAGGACTTGCATTCAGATACATCTTTTTTTGTAATTTCATAATATTATGGGAGTACAAATGGTTTGGTTCGTGAATTACTTTTGTTTGTTTTAATTTTTTTTAGTAAATCATAGCTGTGCACATTGATATGATCATGGGGCATCATACACTAGTTTCATAAACCGTTTGACACATTTTCATCACACCGGTCTACATAGCCTTCCTGGCGTTTTTTTAGTTGTTGTGCAATTACTTTTGAACGGCTAGAGTCAAAGTTATAAGTGTGTCCACCACCCGGAGAGTGTACACTGTACATGTTAGGCATGATTTCACCCATTCCCTCGTTCCCTCTCCCACCTGCTTGAATTGCATTGAGTTTTACTTCCATCTGTGCACATGACTTGTGATCAATTAGGTCTAATCTAATAGTGAGTACCCATGGTGGTCGTTTTTCCATTTTTGTGATACTTCACTTAGAGAATTGTTTCCAGTTGCATCTAGATTGTTGCAAAAGGTATTAATTCATTTTTTAATAACTGAGGAGTACCCCATGGTATACAAATATCACATTTTATTAACCCACTCATGAATTGATGGGTACTCGGGTTGATCCCACATCTTTGTGGTTGTGAATTGTGCTGCTATACCATTTTACTCCAAGTATCTTTTTGATAAAATAATTTCTTTTCCTTTAGGTGAAAAG
Source organism: Loris lydekkerianus (assembly GCA_963574355.1). NCBI lineage: Eukaryota > Metazoa > Chordata > Mammalia > Primates > Lorisidae > Loris > Loris lydekkerianus. Next base: position 8,768 of record CAUYPK010147051.1, on the reverse strand, counting down.
GAATTGGATTGGCAGAACCAACATAGTTAAAATATCCACAATACCCAAAGTGATTTACAGATTCAGTGCAATCCTCATCAAAATACCAATGTCATTCTTCACAGATCTAGAAAAAATAATTCCATCTTTGTCTAGAACCAGAAAAGAGACCAAAGAGCGAAGCAACCTTAAGTAAAAGAAACAAATATGGAGGTATCACATTACCAGACTTGGAATTATACCAATTATCCCAGTAGTGGGATTGCTGGATCAAATGGTAGGTCTACTTTGGGTTCTTTGAAGAATCTCCATACCTTTTTTCATATAGGCTGAACTAGTTTGCAGTTGTACGCACAGCATATAAATGTTCCTTTCTTCTCATATCCACACCAGCATTTATTGTTTTGGGACTTCTTGATAAAAGTCATTCTCACTGGGGTGAGGTGATGTTTCACTGTGGTTTTGATTTGCATTTCTCTGATAATTGGTGATGCTGAGCATTTTTCCTAAGTTTCTTAGCCTTTAGTCTATCTTCTTTTAAAAAGTTTTTGTTTGTTTCTTTTACCCACTTTTAAAAGGGGTTATTTAATTTTTTTCTTGTGATTTGCTTGAGTTGTTTGTAGAGTCTCATTATTACCCCTTTATTGGATGTGTAGCATGCAAATATTTTCTCCCACTCTATAGGTTGTCTATTTGATTGTTTCCTTGGCTGTGCAGAAGCTTTTAAAATTTAATCAAGTCACATTTATTTATTTCTGTTGTTGCTGTGATTTTCACTGGAGTCTTCCTCATAAATCCTTTGCCTAGGCCAATATCAAGAAGTTTTTTCTAGAATTCTTCTAGAATGTCTACAGTTTCTTCTAGAATTCTTAGGGTTTCATGTCTTAGAGTTAAGTCTGTAATCTATCTTGAATTAATTTTATTGAGTGGTGAGAGGTATACATCCTATTTCAATCTTCAATATCTAGCTAGCCAATATTTCCCAGCACCATGTTGGAAACAACTAGGGATTCTTTTCCCTAGTGTATATTGTCTTCTTTGTCAAAAAGTCAGTTGTCAGTTGGCTCTATGTGGATGGTTTTATACCTGGGTTCTCTGTCCTGTTCCACTGATCTATGTCTCTCTCTATTTTTGTGCTAATATAATGCTACTTTGGTTATGACAGCCTCATGATATAATTCAAAGTCTGGCAATGTGATGTCTTCATATTTGTTTCTTTTACTTACGGTTGCTTTGCTCTTTGGGCTCTTTTCTGGTTCTAGACAAAGACAGAATTATTTTTTCCAGATCTGTGAAAAATGCCATTGATATTTTGATGAGGATTGCACTGAATCTGTAAATCACTTTGGGTATTGTGGACATTTTAACAACGTTGGTTCTGCTGATCCATGAGCATGATATGTTTTTCCATTTGTTTGCATCATCTGTAATTTTCTTCCTCAGGGATTTGTACTTCTCTTTGTAGAGATATCTCACTTTCTTGGCTAAATATTTTCCTGGTATCTTATTTTCTTTACACCTATTGTGAAAGGTGTTGAATTTTTTATTTGATTCTCAGCTTGACTGTTGTTGTTGTATAGGAATGCTACTGATTTATGCACACTGATTTTGACTTTGCTGAATTTATTTATCAATTCCAGGAATCTCTTGCACAATCTTTTGGCCTTTCTAGATATAAGATCATATCATCAGCAAAGAGTGCCAGTTTGTCCTCCTCTTTCACCATTTGAATACCCTTAATTAGCTTTTCTAGATCTGTGAAAAATGACATTGGTATTTTGATGAGGATTGTGATAAATCTATAAATTACTTTGGGCAATATATAGATTACCCACAGTATAAATTACTATAGCTATAAATTACTCCTATAAATATACAGGAGTATATTAGGCATACTCCTGTCTGCATAATGGACACAAGACATGTACTCATAACCAACAATGTTGGTTGGGCCAGTCTGTGAGCAGACTTATTTCTCTTGACTTCTCTTGACTTGTTTCTTTGACTAGGACCTTCAGTACTCAATTGAACAGAAGCGGTGACAGTGGGCATCCTTGTCTTGTTCTAATTCTTAGTGGAAATGTTTTAAACTATTCCCCATTCAATATGAGACTGGCTATGGATATGTCATATATGGATGTTATAATTTTAAGATATGTTCTAGCTATGCTTTTTTGCTGAGTTTTTATCATCAAAGGGTACAGAATTTTTTCAAATGCTTTTTCTGCATCTATCGACATGATCATACATACGATCTTTGCTTTCACTTCTGTTTATGTGCTGAATCACAGCTCATTCTATGAAGCTAGTATCACCTTGAGAGAAAATCCAAGAAAACTACAGACCAATATCTCTTATGACACAATATCTCTTATAGACACAAAAATCTTAATAAAATCCTAACAAACAAATACATGTTACCCCTCCCCATACCTATACTCTCTGAATCACCCTGTGTCTCTGACTCCAGGCTCAGCAATGTAATTTGCTTTGGCAGATGGCATGTTAGCAAAAGTGACACAGCTGGGCTCCCTCACTCATTTCTACTTATAGGTATAGTGTAAAAATTAAAAGATCAACTTTAGACAGAGTTGCAGTTGGTCCAATACAGACAAACTACCTTATTCCTTTGGCTCCTTACTATTAAGGACAAGAGTGCACCTCTGGCTGAGGGCGACAACCTTTCCTCATGATCAGATGGAAGTAAATGATTTTTCCAGTTAAACCTGAAAATACATAATAGAGGAAGAGTGTGGTATCAGAAACCAAAAGCAAACAAACAGGAGATATTCTAGTTTCACTATTTTTGTGAGTCTCTAGAAAAAGAAATTTTCCTTTGGAATTCACCTTCTTCTTACACAAAATAAATAAGCAAGTCTGGAAGTGGAGGTAGGTTCCTCTTCCTGGGATTGCCTGAGACTATTGGCAGATGCTAAGAAAGAGCAAGACTATTACAAATAGCTAATTAACCACCCCAAAAAATTCACATCACAATTAAGAACATTTGTTCTCTGGTGAAAGCCACCCGGTAAGGTTGCAGGAGCCCAGGCAGTAGGTTGTTCCTGGGCTCCCAAATAACATTCACAAATCAGGAGAGTCTCCAAATAAAATGAGCCAATTAAAGTGATTAGTTCTGTATATAATATAGTTTATTTTCAGTCATGCCTTTCACTCTGCCTCCCACCTCTCCTCCAAGGACAATGTTCTAAAAGTAAACATCCGTATTTCAATGTGTGCCCACACAGCTCCAAGAAAAACTGCATTTGGAAAACAGAGGACAGGGCAATTCTTTAGCACTTGTGGGCAGTTTGTCCACATTAGAAAAATAATTGACTCACTCACACCTCTTCACACACAAGCCAAACTGTCTGACAGTTTTCTCAACTCAAGTTTGGTCTGCAGACCCCATGGGAGGGAGGCAGGGTGTTGAAATGCCAGGCAAAGGTCTTGGGGCCAGAAAGGTACTGTTCTAGCAGGCTACAAACCCCCAGCCACTCTTCTTTACCTGGTCTCAGACTCCTGATGGAGTCTAATGGAGATGAGACAGCACCCCAGGACTGCGGCACAGATCACAGGCAGCACATGGTACTCACAGACTCATGCTCCTTTCTCTTAGAAACAACTGGTTCCATGCACAGGGGATGTGGCCTGCACAGCACTTGCAGTCATTTCTGTTATTCCCCACAGGGATCAAGGGAAGCATTTAATTTCAAAATGATCTTACAGAAAGTTTTCAAAATAGAGAACAAAATTCACCCCAATCCCACTTTCACAACAAGAGCCCTATGTTTAGAGTCATAACTCCCAGTGATAGCCACTTGCACACAGGCACTTTTTCAAATTCTGTTGTGAAACAGTTGTCACGTAACAGTTCCCAGAACCCCCTATCCTCCACACAGCTGTATTGCAATCCACAGTGGTGTGAGGCAGAAAGAGTCCCTCACTTTCTGTCCAAACACAGCAGAAAGAGGGAGGTACCACTCTGGGGCCTCTTTTCTCATTTGTATCTTTACAAATAATAATCCCATCAAAAAAATAATAATCATCATCCCATCAATGAGCACTGCACCCACATGACATAATCACCTCCCAGACACTCCACTTTCAAATACCACTGCACTCAGGATTACATTTTAATATATGAATTTTGGGAAGACACAAACCTTCAGTCGTTAGTATTCTCAATCTACTGGGGAATTGTCATATGTATTTATCTGCCTCTAGTCCTTCTGTCTTGCCTTGAAGGACACGCACAATTCTCACTATTCATAAGTATTAAAAGGAATCAGAGCAAAAGAACACATAAAATTCTACCATGCAAGTAGTAACCAAACCTACTATATAACTATAAATAGCAGGGAAAAATAGATTTTAAAGGCTAAAGCATTGATAAACACTACTAAACAATTAAAGGTTTAATTCTCAAAGAAGATATAATAATTATAAAGAGGGGCGGGGCAGACACATGATGGCTAACTAAAGCCAGCTTTTCACAGAGGCTCCCGTCCAGAAGGAGAGTTAAAGGACAGAAATTTAGCAAGTAACCTGGTGGATTAGAGCTGCGCCAAGAGAGAAGATTGAAGAACGCACATCCACCCTGCTGAGGCAAGCTGCAACCCCAAGGATACAAACAAAAGGGCCTGGACAGCTGCTGGTCAGTGCTGATTCTGTGGCACTAGAGAGAGGAGAGGATGGTCAGAAGAGAGGAAACCACGCCGGAGCAGAGGTGCCCCAAGGTGCAGAGCAACAGTCATTTTTGGCAACAATAGGACTAACCCCTGGATATTCTAGAGTCACACCCCCAGTCTCTCTGGGCAACCAGAGGAGGCCGGGCATATTCTCAGGTGGCAACCACTGGCGGAACAGATCTGGGATGGAAACGCAGGCCCTGTGAGTAAAGGGTTTGCCTGAGGTGGTACCGGCCTGGGTAGAGCACGGGAACTAGAAAACACAAGGGCAGTGCCGGCTGACTCCCACAGCGGGGCTGACCCAGAGGACTGCTGTACTGAGCCTCAGATGCATCCAGCCCTAGGAGGATCATCAGCCTAGAAAAAGGAGGGCAGGAGGCTAGAACTGACAGCTAACTGTGCTGTGAATACAAACCTGCAGCAGCAAAGACAGGTCTTGAGGCTCAGGTTCTGTGAACTCAAAACAGCTTCCCTTCTGCATGGGAATTTAGCTGGGACAGAAACAAATTCCACAAAGTTCAGTTGTGTCACTAACATCAATCAGGAGCTAGGCTGGAACTGAGTGAACACCCCCAGTCTCCATCAAGTGCCCGAGGTTGTCTAGCCTCACCTCCCCCTGCCAGATAGAGGCAGAGAGCAGCAGCCTGGCTGAGGAGACATAGATTTCCTTGTGATTCAGCCAGGTGCAAACCCCTGGAGTATCTGCTCATTGGAGGCAACTGAGTCACAGCCCTGTGGGGTTATCAGTGACTGTGTGTGACAGAGGTGCAAGGTGGGAAGGAGGCATCAACTTTCCCAGACTAATCTATTTGCTGAGTGGGTCCTCCTGACCTCACGGAGCACCAGAACAAGTCATATTTTAGTTGTCAGCATACCCCTTCAATTTAGTTGCCAGAGACCTTATAAACTCTTCCACCTGAGATAGGTGTTGACTGAAAGAATTGATTTTGACCTTTGAAACTGAGCCAATCACCCAAGGACTATCCAAGTGGTGCCCTGGGTGTGTGGTTGTAGGAAGGTTTGATTTCCCTTTTCCTGTTGCCTGTGGGGGGCAGGGTGACTTAATTGCTGGTATTTCACCACAGCTGAGACTTCAACCCAGAGTACCTGTTTCATTATGGTTGGACAGAGACCAGCTCAAAACAAGACAGAGCCACTTAGCCCCACCACACCAAACAGGTTCCCAGTTTCTCAGACTGTAGCACTGTATGGGTCCTTGGCAAAGCTCCCAGGGAAAAGTCAAATGATGTAAAATAATAATGAGGCAGAATCAGCAGAAAAACTGGTAACATGAATAACCACAGTAGATAAAACCACAAGGAAAGATATGGCAGATGTAACTGAAGATCCCATTCATAAACAGATGGCCAAGATGTCAGAAATCGAATTCAGAATTTGGATTGCAAACAACATTAATAGAATGGAGGAAAATTTGGAATTAGACACTTGTGGAGGAATTTAAAAGTTAGAATTCCTCTGTGGGCTCACAGGAGTATTCAAGCTCATCTATGGGAACATATGAGGCCACACAAAACCAGGTTTAATCATAGACTAGTGTTCTAAAATAATTCTAATAATGACAGGAAAAGGAAGCTATTTGACAGCTAAACAATTAACTTATATAGTAACAAATGTAGGTTAATTTATATATAAGCAAAATAAAAGAATCTTAATGTTGAAAAAAAGTTGGAATTAGAAATTGAGGGGAGAAATTCAAAAGTTGTCTCAAGAATTCAACGAATTTAAAGACAAAGCCACCAAAGATTTTGACACATTGAAGTAAAAATTTGCAGTCCTCAAAGATCTGAAAAATACAGTAGAATCCCACAGTAACAGAGTGGAGCAAGCAGAAGAAAGGATTTCTGACATTGAAGACAAAGATTTTGAACACTCCATACTATCAAAAAGGAAGAGAAATGGAGAGTAAAAATGAATCATTCTCTCAGAGAGCTCTGGGATAATTCAAAGAAGGCTAATATCCACCTCATCAGGAGGCTAGAACTGACAGCTAACCGAATACAAACCTGCAGGAGCAAAGACAGGGCCTGAGGTGCAGGCTCTGGGAACTCAAAACAGCTTCTCTTCTGCAGGGAAATTTAGCAGGGACAGAAACAAATTCCCACAAAGTTGTTCTGTTCTGTCAGTAACATCAATCAGGGGTGGGGCTGGAACTGAGTGAATATGCCCCCCCTCCCCCCAGCTTCCATCAAGCACCCGAGGTTGTCAGGCCTCACCTCCCCCTACTAGATAGAGGCAGAGTGCAGCGGCCTGGCTGAGCAGAAATAGATTTCCTTATGATTCAGGCAGGTGCCAACCCCTGGAGTATCTGTTCACGACAGGCAACTGGGCCAGTCAACTGCGGGGCTATCAGTGACTGGGTTTGACAGAAGTGCAAGGTGGAGAAGGAGGTATCAACCTTTCCAGACTGATCAATTTGCTGGGTGGCTCCTCCTGACTCCATGCAAAACTAGAGCAAGCCTATCAGAGTAGTCGCCAGACCCTTGTGATCCAATTGCCAGAGAACTTTAAAACTCTTCCACCTGAGACAGGTGCTGACTGAGACAATTGATTTGGACCTTTTCAACTGAGCCAATCACCCGAGGACTATTCAGATGGTGCCCTGGGTGTGTGGTTGTAGGAAGGTTTGATTTTCCTTTTCCAATTATTGCATGTGGGGGGTGTGGTGACTTAATTGCTGGTATTTCTCCACAGCTGAGATTTCAACCCAGAGTAACTGTTTCACTAGGGTCAAACAGAAACCAGCTAAAAACAAGACAGAACCACATAGCCCCACCACAGCAAACAGGGCCCCAGTGTCTCAGGCCATAGCACTGTCGGGGACTTGACAAAGCTTCAGGGGAAAAATAAAATTGTATAAAACAATCATGGGGAGGAATCAGTGGAAAAACTCTGGTAACATGAATAACCAGAATAGATCAACCCCCCCAAGGAAAGATATGGCAGATGTAACTGAAGATCCCATTCATAAACAGCTGGCTGAAATGTCATAAATCCAATTCAGAATTTGGATTGCAAAAAAGATTAATAGAATAGAGGAAAATTTAGGATTAGAAATTCGAGCAGCAATTCAAAAGTTGGAATTAGAAATTCGATGAGAAATTCAAAAGTTGACTCAAGAATTTAACAAATTTAAAGACAAAATCACAAAAGATTTTGATGAACTGAAGCAAGAATTTGCAACCCTCAAAGATCTGAAAAATACAATAGAATCTCTCAGTAACAGAGTGGAGCAAGCAGAAGAAAAGATTTCTGACATTGAAGAAAAAGCCTTTGAATGCTCACAAACTCTCAAAGAAGAAGAGAAATGGAAAGCAAAAACAGATCATTCTTTCAGAGAGCTCTGGGATAATTCGAAGAAGGCTAATATCTATCTCATTGGAATCCCTGAAACTGATGAAGTGGCCTCGTTTGGCACAGAGGCCCTTCCCCATGAAATTATGAAAGACAATTTTCCAGACGTGCCAAGAGATTCTGAAATTCAGATAGCAGACAGCTTCAGAACCTCAGCACGACTCAATCCCAATAAAACATCCCAAGGCATATCATAATTAATTTCACTAAAGTTAATATGAAGGAGAAAATTCTCAAAGAAGCCAGACATAAGAAATCTATTACCTACAAAGGGAAGAATATTAGAATGACTGCAGATCTCTCTGCTGAAACTTTTCAAGCCAGAAGAGGGTGGTCATCGACTTTTAATCTCCTAAAGCAAAATAATTTTCAACCCGAATCCTGTATCCAGCTAAACTGAGTTTCATTTATGATGGAGAAATTAAATACTTTAATGACATTCATATGTTGAAGAAATTTACCATAACCAAACCAGCTCTTCAGGATATTCTCAGACCTATCCTCCATAATGACCACCCCAATCCTCTACCACAAAATTAAACTCACCCAGATACTTTCGATCAAACTCAAACTTCCACAGTGGTGAAAGGATTAAAAATGACCACTGACCTTTAAAAAAACTCTATACCAAAAATTATACCAGACTTATCAATATTCTCCATTAATGTGAATGGCATAAACTGTCCTCCAAAGAGGCACAGGTTAGCTGACTGATTACAAAAACTCAGG
>CAUYPK010147050.1:0-20454 GCA_963574355.1 Loris lydekkerianus | reverse complement strand
TTTTTTTTTTTTTTTTTAATATTTTATAATTAACTTTTTTTTTTTTTTTATTTTTATTTTTTTTTTTTTTTTTTTTTTTTTTTTTTTTTTTTTTGTTTTTTTTTTTTTTTTTTTTTTTTTTTTTTTTGTTTTAATTTTTATTTTTTTTGTTTTTTTTTTTTTTTTTTTTTTTTTTATTTTTTTTTTTTTTTTTTTGTTTTTTTTTTTTTTTGTGTGGGGGGGGGGGGGGGGGGGGGGGGGGGGGCCGAGAGAGAAGGAGAAGATGAATTATTGACAACTGATCAGTGGAGTAGCCAGAACACACACAGCATTTATTCATGAGTTTGTTGTCTTATATGGGTATTGTTCATGACACCCCAAAAGAATTACAATAGTAACATTTATAATCACTGGTCCCAGATCACAATGATAAATAAATGTTGAATTGTTTTAAATAGTGTAAAATTGAACAAAATGTGACACACAGGCAGAAAGTGATCCCATGCTGTTGGTGCTGATAGCCTTGCTCAACACGGGTTTGCCACAAACCTTCAATTTGTATAAAACACCGTATCTGTGAAGGACAATAAAGGGAAACACAATAAAATAAGGTATGCCTGCATATAAATTCACACCCCTCTCTGGCAGAGGTGTGCACTTAGTTTTTCCATATCATGAAGCATCTACTGCACCCCCACCCCCACATACACATTCTCATTCAGCTCTCCAGTCAGTTGGCAAACTCTCCCTCCAATTCTCTGGGGCAATAAGTGGCATTTTTGAGTCTACTTTCGTCCAGTCAATAGGAACCATATGCATAATCTGTGCGTATTAAGGGAATTGAATTTCCCTGCTTCATGAAAGCTACATCTCTTCTTTTTTTTTTTTTTTTTTTTACATCAATATGGTTGTTAAATTCTAAGGCTTGGTTCTTAGTGCCTTTAGCAAGTATAAACCAGTAATTGTTGCTGATTATTTCACCTTTGAATTCTCTTTTCATTAAGCCTTCGATGTTCCCCTTCTCTTATTTCTTCTCTCCTTCTCTGTCATTTTTCTCCTTCTTATTCTTTTCAGCTCCTTCTCTTCTATCCACATTTTCTCAGTTATTATTGATTTATTTTACTTTTTATTTATATTTGTTCATGGCTCTGTTGAGGAAGTGATCCATACTTACTCATTCCATCATTGTATGTGGGAATCCCACAGACAACCTAAATAAAATAAATATTATTTGATTACATTGTTAAAGACAAAATATTTGTCTATGTTGACATTAGAACTTTTTGTTTCTTTTTGAATTCCCTAATTTATAGATTTATCTACCATTTAAGTTGTTTTAAAAATTACTGAGAAGAAATTTTACAATTCTCAACTATAGAGTCAATTACATATATCTGTCTTTAAACCCTTGATTTCGCTTTCATTTTCTCCATCTCTCTCTTCTGCTCTAATTAAAATAAAGCCACCAAAAGCCAGCAGAAGGAAGAAAAGCATATACTCAAGGGTGTGTTAAGCTGAGAAGTCTTTTACTAGCTCTTGGCTATTTAATGGGACCCTGAAACTATCAAAGATACTAGTATTTCTCTTATATCACAGCCAACAAAACTTATACAAACTATATATTCATGCACTCAAAGTATTGATTTAAAAAGTTATTTGCAAACACCTGACAGATTCTTGAATAAATTTAAAATTGATGAAACTATGCTGTGTAAATTAAAAATAAGTAAATTAAAGTTAGTTTATGTATATCTCTGATAATGTGCTCTAAATTTAAAAATTGTGTGAAAAAATGTTTCTCACAGAGATCCATAAAAGAGCTTTTATCGTCTATTTATTTGAAATCATCATTGTAATTCATATGTATTTTCAGTGATACTTAGTCATTAGTAATAGGTGCAAACCTTAGTATTTTTTTGTTTTTTGCTCTTTTTTTTCGTAGCCTGGAAGGAATGACACGACAAAGCTGTATTAGTCCAGTTTTGTGTTGCTATCAAGAAATACCTTAGGCAGGGTAACTCGCAAAGAAAAGAGGTTTATTTGGCTCACAATTCTGCAGACTGTACATGAAGCTGCTTCCACTCATGGCAGAGGGCAAAGTGTGTGCAGAGATCACACAGGAAGAGAGGAAGCAAGAGGAAGAGAATGGAAAGGTGCTTCTATTTTATTTTATTTTATTATTTTTTTTTTTTTGCAGTTTCTGGCTGCGGCTGGGTTTGAACCTGCCACCTCCAGCATATGGGGCTGGCGTCCTACTCAGAAAGGTGCTTCTTAATAACCAACCACCTTTCAAGACTAACAGAATGAGGATCAGTAACCCTCTCCCCAGGGAGTCCATTAGTTTTTATATATATACAAGATTTACCCATATTACTCAAACGTTTTCCACTGGACGCCACCTCGAACATTAGTAGTCAAATTTCAACATAAGGTTTGGTGGGTTAAAGATTCAAACTATGCCACCATATGTCACTTTATATCTCTCACAGTTTAAAATAAGACAATGAAAAATATATATTTTAGAAAAGCAGCATTCTCTTTGTATCTATAAATATTTGAAAGTCAGAAATGTAAATGTAACCCTATAGATATGCTCATGATTGAACTAATTATTTATAAGTAAATTAACTGACAATGATATCCTCATAAGGTTCCTAAATTTTTTTTTTTTTTTTTTTTTTTTTGCAGTTTTTGGCTGGGGCCAGGCTTGAACCTACCACCTATAGCATATGGGGCTGGCACCCTACTCCTTTGAGCCACAGGCACCGCAAGTTCCTAAATTTTATATAGCCAACTTAAAAAAAAATACACTCTAAATTTTCTAATTCTCCGTTGGAATTTTATCTCAGAATAACTAACTATGTTGGGAAGAAATGTTGATTTTTTTCTAACGGCAAGTATTATTTCAGAGTCATGTGAGACCATAAACTAAGCTTAGTAAGTACCTCAGTGTTGAAGCTTTGAGGAAAACCCAAATGTCTTGACTATTATTGATAAATCATAAAAGGGAGAAGAGAAGTCAAAGAAACATTATAAAAATTATTCTCTCTTGCTTTTACCATCTTTGATATACATTTTTATTCAGAGAAATCTTATACATAGAATTGATATTGATTTGAGCAGAGACAGGGTAACAACTACCTCTTCTTCAGAATATAATTCTGTGTTGTGTAACAGAAAAAATATAAGTGTGATCCTGGTCATGCATATTTTCAATTCTGGGGAAAATCCATTGATTATTTTATATTTTATTGCCCCTCTATTGAAGGTGAAAATTTTTTTCTTAATATTTTTCTATACTTTATTAGAGAAAAAGATGCATTGAGAGTTTTAAAGCACCATAGTTATTTAATAACATACACAATAGCTTTACTGGATATAGTGGATGCTACTGGACTGTTGCATGCCAAACGTTTCTTTCTTTCTTTCTTTTTTTTTTTTAAGATAGAGTCTCACTTCGTAGCCCTTGGTAGTGTCATGGCATCAAGCTCACAACAATCTCTAACTCTTGGGCTCAAGAGATTCCCTTGCCTCAGCCTCCCAAGTAGCTGGGACTACAGGTACCCACCCCAACACCTGGCTATTTTAGAGGTGAGATCTCGCTCTGGCCCAGGCTGGTCTCGAATCTGTGAGCACAGGCACTCCACTGACACATGTAATACACTACAGTTGTTTCTCCAATTATCTAAAATAGTGTACTCCACAGTCCCCTTGGCCTCCCAGAGTATGGGATTACAGGCATGAGCCACCACACCTTGCCTTTGCATGCCAAACTTTTAATAATTATCTAACAAATTTTTATAATAGTCCAGCATCTTTGCCAGTTATTATTGGGAAATATATAGCAACCAGTAACATTTAATTCCAATATCATATGTGTTTGTGTATGTGCTTGTACGTACATGCAGATGTGTGTGCTATTGTAGTCTCATGACTGTGCTTTGAACAAATCATGGGAATCAAAGTCTATAGAAAAAGGACAAAGGGAAAGTTTTGGCTACAAATGGTAAACTAAAAATTAAGCATTAAGTAGAGAAAAAAAAAAAGCATCAGAGTGAGTTCCCTGTGAAATGACCATGAACAGATCTTCAGTATCAAGTCTGGCTTCTGTTGGCTTTCAGGGTCATGATGGAAGTGAAGGAGTTGTTTAGTTCAAGATCAGCAGTCAAGCACATTTATACCCAGATTGACAGCCTGTAAGTGCAAATGGAACTCATTTTCCTTATTCAACTAAAATCTCAGGAATAAAAGTCTGATAAAAGTCACTGTGACAAAAGAGCCTTTATAAGTTTTTAATTGTGAAAATCTTTTCTCTCTCCCCCCACCCCCATTATTCATGTAATTCTGGGATGGTCTACTAAATCTCTTTTAAGTTAACTATTAATTATTTCCTTATTTAAGAACTCTCTTGCATATTCCCTATCTCTTTTCATTCTAACCAAAATCAGAAATAACTTAATTCCCTGACCATGCCACTACTAGTAGGGTCAGCCATATAACACTGTCATTGCCTACACCAGATTATATTTTCAGTCTTTGTATGTGTACATGAACACACCTATATTTGTTTGTGTACATGAGTGCCTAGATGCATGGGTGCACATGGATGCATTTTGAAGGCACTGTCCTTTATCAGTGATGACCCTGCTGCACTATTTTCAGCTATTCTGTAAAGTTCTTTTTACTATTGTAAGATGAATTGTTGTACTTTTATTACTTTAAAATCCAAGTATTATTTCTTAAGGCCTAATCTTTCTATTTATTTATGTATAATTTTTAATCATCCCAACAAATATATGGCATATTATTATATTTCCTTTCTTAATAGATAGAGACCCAGTGAAATTTAGCAGCTTGATTAAATTGATCTAGCTAATAAGGGTAAGCCCAGCATATTAACCCAGGAAATGTGAAACCAGAACCCAAATTCCTAACTGATTTTAATATCTGCTTGATGATATTCTTAATAACTAGTCTATCAATCTTAATGTTTCATTATATCACAATTTTGATATGCAAAAATGTGTTCAATTTAGGAAAGTCTATTAATATACTAATATCTATAATATAAGATACTTAAAAACTAAAACTTAAGAAGACAATACATGGGCTTATAGAAATAAACTATTTTTACATACACTTAAATAATTTTAATAAATGCTGAATGTGCATTTTTTTGCATCCCTATAACATATTTAAATAGAAATAAAAACATTCATTAACAACATAAAATATATTTTGAATCACATGGTTCCTGTTTAATTCATAAAGAAACACAAGGTATTATTTCTAAAACAAGAATTAAGAAAATAAAAATAATCCTAGAACCATTTCTCTTAGAAAAAGTTATTTTAGCTGAAATTGCTGTTTTTAAAAACTTTTAAAATATAATTTTCCCTATCTTTGTAATGAAAAATACAAATATACCAAACTTGCTCACTCAGCTGATTGCAGAACTAGCCCTTTAACCACAAAACTTTCCAGAAAGCTACACTGCCAGTGATATTCTCGTCTCTTAATTTAACCAGAGAAGCTGTTTCTATTGTGACTGGTAGCACTCCACTGACACTACAGTTGTTTCTCCAATTATCTAAAAAAGTGTTCTCCACAGACCCCAGGCCAAGCCCCACTCTGAGACTTAATGTGATGTACAGATACCTTCCCACAGTGCCAAAGCAATCAAGTCTGCACTTACAAACTGCTTCCTGGTGTGAACTGGTCATTTCCTTTTCTATTGAAATGATATAATTTTATTTCTTCTCCAGGTTTGACTACTTTCAGCACAGCTTTTTCAAACTGTAAATATTAAAAAAAAAAGATACCATTTAATTCAAAATGAAATCCATAAAATATGCCTAAATTAGAAAAACAAATGAATAGGCAATCACCTCCTACATATAAACAATTTAAATCTCAATCAAATGATACACTTTAATTATTACCATATAAAATACAATGACCCTTTCTAACATGTTTTTTAACAGTGCTCCTTTCAAATAGCCTTTTTTTTTAATTCAAAAATTGACTTTCTATACGTGCTCTATCCTGCACCCTGAATAGCCACTCTCTATTAATCAAAGGGTCTTAATGTTGTATTTTACATGAAAGAATGCCTACAATTTTGATGTGTTAAAATAGAGGACCTTAAAGTGCAGTATGTGCACACCTCTGAGTTCATGAAAACATTTTAAAAGGTATGTAATTTTTTTGGCTAACGTGATCCATGCTTTTGCAAAATTTATCTGACAATGGCCCTGCATTGAAGGCAAATGATGTTCTCTTTTCCCTCTTTCCTTTAGAAGATCTTTACTTCTTCTGCTTTTCAAAAGAAAGGTGTATCTATCACTATCCTGAAATTTATGTAAGCCTCCATACAAACAAAAAAATTCAAACTTATTATATTTTGGTTATCCAAAATGGTAGTATACTTAGATAATTTTCATCAATTTTACACTATAAATAATAAAAATAAATTTAGAAATTTTTGTAAAAACATTTAGAACTATATTGCTAGAGGAAATCGAAATGAGTATTTTAACATATATATGCACACACATATACATATATATTCATGTGTATATTTGTTATAATTGTTGCAGAGACATGATAGAGCTATAAGTAATACTTTATGTAAGAGAATATACTATACTGACATAAAAATTCTTCAAGGAAAGTAAAATGGAAATGCAGTGTCAAAAAGATGAGATATTGTAAACTTTCCAATAAAAAAAGAAAAACTTCTTAATGTATTTATAAATGAATGATTATTGGTATATGATTTCTACAATTATATTTTATCAGATGAATATAAAAGAATGATTTCACTGTTTTATTTAAAGTCATAAAATATATATTATATATGAAATTATAATCTTTGGAACTTAAAACAAAAATTTAGATATCTGTTTATATGATTGTGAGAAAATATAATACTTAGATTGTCACTATTTTTTCAAGGTTACATGTACAAACATGCTAACTATCTATTTTTAAAAATATAATAGTTGCTGAAAATACCTTTGCTTCACGAAACGCTAGACTTTTCTAAGTCAACCATAGTTAAAAGAGGTGGGGAAATTTGAGTTGAGGACTCATCTTTATACAGTAAATTTATTTCCTACATAGCAGGCACGCAATCTAATATGAAGAGTGTCTGAATGTCTCTTGGGTTCCCATGAGGAGAGCTCATTAGCAATCTAACTTTGTTCTCTTCTTCACTCCAGGCAGACGTTATGTTGGTTGCTTCATGTTTTGTTTGTTTCATTTGTTATAGGTATCTGCAACTTATTCAAGGAGGGCTGCTCTGCTCCTGCACAGCAGACCTTCAATTAATTATTATGGTAATTTCCTATGACTTAATCATGTTTCCTGTGTCTGTTGCCTCTGGGCTTGAACTTATCTTTCCCAATGAACAGAAAATCTTCCACATCTGGAATCATCAAGTAAAATGAATTTGGGGTTACTTCTTGCTTTTCTATCAAACTATTGACATTACTTTTTGGAGAAATTCCTTATAGTTCATGGTAGTATATGTATTTTTCTTAGGCATATAAGTTTTTCTTTAAATTTCTTCCTTCTTTTCTACCTTAGTAGTAATTTCACTGCAGTTTGAAAAGTAAAAATAGAAATGTTCCCAGTCAAAATTTCTGACATTTTGCATACTTTTTTTTTTCTCAATATGCATCCAACTTTTAGGCTTATAAAAAATTTGGCAGTTTTTATTTGGCCCTTTATTTTATTCTCAATTTGATAAACTAACAACAGTAAAAATGTCATATTCTTTCCTTTGTTAGAGGAGTTTTCACATAAAAGGCAATTTCATATGCTAACAATTATTTGTAGCATTCTACTTATATACCTACCAAATAACAAGAGTCTGGCCATTTGAAAAATATGTGAACATGGCAATTTGCAATATATACTTAAATGTACTATAAATGCTCACTTGAGTTATAACTGAGTTCCCAAATTGTGGCTTTACTTGTGAGTATGTAACATAATATCTGAACAAAATAAATCTCATGCTATGATTGTTCTTATAAAATGGAGGGCTCTGAAACACAAACTTCTCAGGTTATACAATTTATTCAAAAGGAAGTAATTTAAAACAATCTGTTTCTAGTTAGTCTTTAAATATGCAAATAAGAATGTCTCCTTAATTCATTTTTATTTATGCCTTTTCCAGATGAAACATAACCAATAATTGCAAATTCATTCTCATTTGCCAGTTTTTTGACTTTGCCCTTTACCTCTCTGGTAACTTTAATGCCTAACTATTATGAGTTGAATTATAACCATTGTGAGTTACCCCACTCTAAGATGGTACAAATTGAAAATCTCCTATAATAAAGTATTGTTGCCAAGTTATTACATTGCATAGTTTAGCCTGAGGTTTTTTAATGATGCTCATATCAAGAAATTCATAATGAAATGAGTAAAAATGATTCAAAGGTGAGGAATTATACACAGATATACCTACACAATTTACCTTAAAGTGAAAAGAACTTGTGATTTTTGGACCCAGCCATGCAGCACAGCGAGGGTCTGTAATCCCAGCAGCTTCCAGAGGCTGAGGCTGTGGGATACCCACAGCTCGAGTCTGAGGTTGCAGTGAGCTATGACGCCATTGCACTCTTCTCAGGGCATAGGGTGGGACTGTGTTTCAACAACAATAACAACAACAAAATATAAATAAATAAATAAATAAATAAATAAATAAAAATAAAGGAAGAAATATAGAGTTTTCACCAGTGAAGTGGTTTTTCAAATGTTAACTTTACTCCTTAATGGAAATGAGTCCTAAAGAGACATTGTTTATAATTTACCTATGTGAATAAGCTCCATGCTTCAAATCAACCAAAGCTTGATTTGGTTGCAGGGACAACAGATGATTGGAGAATATCCTCCTATCAGTACTTCTATTTATTCTTTCCAATCATTAGATACCTAAGCCTAAACTCATGAAACCAGAATTGTCTTACCAAATTGTTCCTTTGTCATGAGTAAAAGAAGCACTACTTCTATTAAATTCATTTATATTTTAAATCCAAATTACTGAGTACTTCCTAAATGTCAATCTTGTTTTTATCTCTGATTTTATACTGCAGAATTTGAAGACTTATCTCCATATTCAGTATTGAATCAAAATATATATCTTCATGTTACTCATTCTTCCCAACTTCATGTGTAGCCAAACTTCTTGAAAATTATGTCTATTTGTATTATTGACTCCTGCCATTCAAGCTATTCCAAAATGAAATCTGACTATGGTAAAAATGTTTCAAAATATACAGCATTCATTGCATCAAAAGATGGATCCATTAAACAAAGATGATGGCAAATTGGGTGTTGACGATACTGGACACAGCAATTTCAGGAGGCTGGTAAGGAGTTGTTAGGGAGTAATTTAATGAAGCACAAATGTTTAAAAAAATTCTCCAAGAATGCTTAAAAAGCTAAAGGGATTTTCTGCTCAACTTTATTTAGTATTCGACACTTTAAGATAAAAAATCAGTAATCAAAAGAGTAACCGATTAGCACCAATCTTAGTTGTTTGAAATAGCATAAAAGTCCTTTTCCAACTGGAGGTGTACTATTCCTAGTCTGGCACCCTGATAATATATTCCTACCTATATGTTTCACATTTTTGCTAATGAAATTGGCAAAATTTTGCAATTGTTTGACTGCTAAGCTTGCTGTTACATTTTGTGACTTTGTCTTCCAAGCTGAGATATAACTCTGGTTACAGGTCTGGGGGCAATGGGGAAGTGACTTAAGGATATTTGCTTCCCATTGCTAAATAACCCCACAGGCAAGGTCATTCAAGCAAGTTGGAAGAGTGTCATCAGGCACAGACACAGATGAACAGGCAGGTGCTTCTGGCCATCATCATTCAGCAAGGTTTTAGGGTTCAGATTCTCCAATCATCCAAATACATTCTTGAATATAGTACATGCCCCTTTCATTTCTTATCATCCTGTTTCTTTTAATTGTTGAAGTTTTACGTATGAGACCTACCAAGTCTAATTTCAAATGATTAGATCACATAGTAAATCTTGAATTTGCTTGTGGCTACATCAGCCAAAAACATGGGGCTTCTAGAATGTAGAACATACTGCTAGAAATACCCAACTCTCAATTTGTTACCTTTATTATTTGTAATGGAAGCAATCACATAAATTTCCTTCTTGTCTTGGTATAGCTACATACACAAATTAACGTATTTTCATGCTAGTTTGGTGATACACACTTTCTATTTTCCAATTTGTATTTGTATCTTTTATTACCTTTTTACTTATAAAGTACCTGTGTACTTAATATTACACTGTGTTTCCCATGAACAGCATATAATTGATTTTTTAATGTAGTTGAGTGTTCTATTATTTTGCATGATATATTTAGCTCATTTGCATGTAATGAAATCAGTAATATACTTCATTATAAAATATGATCTTATTTTATGTTGTGGATCCCACTTACTTTCTATTGTTTTCTCCTTGCTAACTTAATTTTTATCATTCTATTTTCCACTTTTCTATGCTCTGTAGAAAGACATGTTTGATTTATCAAAATGTAAAATTATCTTCACCAGCTCTTGTATTTTAGCAGACCATGAAAATATCTTGGCTACCATTTCTTCTACTTATTAATGATTTATTATTCTATATTTAAAGTATTTTTTTAACCTAACAAATTGTTGTTACATGTCTCGCTTCTACGTAGTCATTATTTTGCTATTATTGCCTAAATATTTATTGTTTTATTTGATCATTGTTTCTTCTAGCTTCTGATACTGCCCTTCTCCTTCTCAGAGAAATTGTGTATTTTTTAAATTTATTTTTTGCCAAGTAACACTGTTAATTAGTCCAGGATTAGTTTATGTTAATTTCATAGAATGTTCATATGTATAAATGTATAGCCATAAATTTTCTGTGATTTTTTTAATTTTTTTTTTACTACTCAGGTTGTTGAGACCCAGACCTGGTGCTACTTACGTACATAGTCCCTAACTGCTAACTACAGCAATCGGTCAACTCAAGACTCAGTGCTGGCTGCATCTCTCCATTTGCGACTTTGTCCTCTGTGCTAAACTGTATACTTTGAAAACTTGTTTGTATTCAATTACTTTTCCTCTAATTTTTTAGACTTTTCCCCAGCTATTTAAGGTTTTTTTTTTTTAATATCTGTCTTCCAAAATATTTCAACTATACATCAAGGTATTCTTTTTAAATTATACATTTTCTAGTATGTGGAAAAATAGTAGTCCACATCTTCATTTAAGGATCTATGTTTTCTTGCTTTAAATATAGTCCTTCCATTAAACAGTAACAGAATATTAAAAAGAGGATGTTTCAAATGTTCATAAATTTCATAATTAGATGGAGGTTTTTAAAGAAGTATAACATTTTCCAGTGCACTGTGCTATTTTCAGTTGTCTTCACACTACACTTACAAATACAGCATGTTATAAAAATTTTGTAATATTGGTTTGGTATTTTGGAACACTATACAGAATTAATTTATCAAAAAATAACAAAATTGAATTCTTTCTTTGAAACCTCCTAACCTCTTATTTTATAATGATTTTATAATGCTATTTTTCCTAATGTGTCAGATCATAAGTTTTAAAATGAAAGCTATTTAACACAGGGGCTTAATATGCATTTCCAATTAATAAATTGGAGGCATAGTTTTTGGCAATGAAAGATAAAGCTATTAGGTCACTTTAGAAACATGAGAGGAGAAAAAGTCTTGAAAATTATAGTAGAAGAAGTTCAGATCCAATGGTTTATAGCTTATTGGCCTTTATTTACTCATTAGAGTTTCTGGATATTAGAAATTTCAAAGAAAATAATGTCAATTTTAGCTTTAAAATTGTTATGTTGTTTTACATGGTGACTTGATTTTACATTAATGTTGTAATTGACTATTTTATTCCATGTCTTTAGTTTTTCTTCACTGATAGAATATAAGTGCTATGGCACTGCCTGTTACAGAAAGCATTCTATATCTTCCTTAATGTTAACTATTAACCTTGCATAATATTTGATCATCATATATTTAATTTACTTTTATACTGTTGCTTAGTACTGAGGCTGATAAATAGCGCTCAACATTGAACATTTGCAAATCTATTTAATCATATAACTTAATAAATTAAAACACTGATGTTAACAACGTCTTACCATTTTAATGTCAAACAAAATTTACATCCATTTAGGAATTTGAAAATATTATTGCAAAACATCCATTGTTTTAGAAATCAAACATTTTATAATACTAATTTCCTCTGAAACCATTCTTATTATATATTCATAGTTAGTGGAGGATATGATATTGCTCATTTGACTTAAATGAAAATGTAAGGGTGAAAGAATATAGATGCAGGTCAACATAGATTTAATGAACACCTGTTAATTATAAATGAGTAACATAGAAAGGGTAATTTCTATATAAATCACCTGAAATCTCTACCATGATGGAGCTTTAAGTCTAGTTAGGAAGAAGAGTAGCATAGAGATAATCTCATAAAATAAAAAAGGACTGATAGCAGTGTATGGCAGGAGAGATTGATTCAAGTAAATCCTCTGGGATACCCTGAAAATTGAGGAAGTCTATTAGAAACAGATGGCGATTTATCCAACACAGAATTATTATGTATTTCCAGGATATACTATATACCTCCTTGCTTTCATGAAGTACATGTGGTTATCTACATGTTATTTATTTATTTTTTTTTCTTTTTCTTAACTGAAATAACAGCTCCGATTGATACAGATATCTGCAATGCTTTGGGAGCATGAGGTTGACAACAAAAAGTTTTAGGTTTTGAGATCAAGAGGATAATGGGATCTCCAGAAAAATGTTTTCCTATCTCTGAAGTCCTAGTACTGGGAAACACCCAAACTGGAATGCTAAGTCAGCATGAAGCTCACAAAGAATAGTTCAATTATTTATTTATTTATTTTTTTAGTCTTGTTTTATTTACTCACTTATTTATTTATTGACAAAGCCTATTGCCCTGGGTAGAGTGCTGTGGCATCATAGCTGATGGCAACTTCAAACTCTTCGGCTTGAGCAATCTTCTTGCCTCAGCCTCTCAATATTGACATCCATCACCACACCTGGCTAATTTTTTTTTTTATTTTTAGTAAGGATGGGGTCTTACTCTTGCTCAGGCTGGTCTCCAACTCCTGAGCTCAAGCAATCCATTTGTGTTGTCCTCCCAGAATGCTAGGATTATAGGTGCACCCTTGCACCCAGCCAACATAGGATATTTCAAACCCAACTTAAACTCCATCTTTGTCCTGGAGGAAATAAAATAATGAACATTATACTGCATAACATAGAGTAAAAACTTGGAGGAAATAAACTTGTATTGTGGCTGAGCTGTGTCCTCCCACATGCATATCAAGAAAGCTAAGTGTTGTGGGCTAATTTCACTGGAGTTAGGGGATAACTAAAACTGGTTTTGATTTGCATTTCCTTGACAAATAGGGGCGATGAGCATTTTTCATGTGTTTGTTGGCCATTCATTTGTTGTCTTCAGATAAGTTTGTATTTAAATCTCTTGCCCACAAAGAAATGAAATTGTTTGTTTTTTTTCTTGTTAATTAATTTCAGTTCTCATTGATTCTAGTTATCAGCCCTTTATCAGAGTTGTAGCATACAAATATCTCCTCCTATTCCAAAGGCTGTCTGTTTGCTTTAGTTGTGGTACTTTTAGCTGCGCAGAAAGAAGCTTTTTAGCTTGATCCTGTCCCATTTATTTATTTTTGATGTTGCTGCATTTGCCAAAGTATCCTTCATAAAATCTTTTCCAAGGTCAATTTTACCAAACATTTCCCCCACACTGGCTTCTGGAATTTTTATTGTTTCATGTCTTCAATTTAAATCTTTTATCCAGCAAGAGTCAATTTTTGTCCCAAAAATGCAGATCCTGGCATGGGTTTGGAGAGATGGGAACACTTTCGCACTGCCTGTGAGATTGCAAACTAATACAACCTCTATGGACAAAAAAGTACGAAGATTCTCAAAAAACTAAAAGTTAACCTTCCTTTTGATCCTACAATCTCATTACTAGGTATCTACCCAGAAGAACAAAAATCATTTTACCACAAGGACTTTTGCACCAGAATGCTTATCGCAGCTCAATTTGTAATTGCCAAGAAGTGGAAGCAACTCAAGTGCCATCTACTCATGAATATATATATATATGCTATGGAGTACCATTCAGCCATGAGAAAAAATGGAGACTTCACATCTTTTCTTCACCTGGATGGAGTTGAAACATGTTCTTTTTAGTAAAGTATCTCAAGAATGGATAAAACAATATTCAATGTTCTCAATACAAATGTGAAACCAATATATAAACAATTACACGCCCACGGGAAAGAAAACAATTCTAGTCTAGCAAGGCGGGAGGAGAGTGAAGGAAAGGGGAAGAGGGAGGAGGGAGGGCAATTGGCGGATCTCACCTCAGGTGCACAATGTGAGGTGTTCAGCACACCCTCTGGGTGAAGGGCTCAACTACAACTTGAACTTTGCCATAGAATTATAGACAATGTAACACAAACTTCTGTAGCCTCAAATTTATCTGTAATAAAAATAAAATAGAATTTAAAACAAAAGCCAAGTGTAACTTGATGCTCTCACAGGTGGTGTCCTTGAAAAAGAGGATATGCAAGGGTCAACTTTCTCTGCAAAACAACAGGGTAGTAAAATGGCTCAGATGCGTGAATAAATGCAACATGTGATAATACTGATAAATGACAGATTTCCTTTTTGTGAGGTCAATCAAGTTGGCTGTCTCTCTGAGTAAATCTTCTAAACAGGAGCCTTTATAGGGGGAGTGCAGCTAGCTACTGCATGGTTCTTCCACATGTTTCTCATTGGCCATCAGCTTTCACAACCCAGGACTACCTTCTGCTGTTGGAGTGGTCTTCAAGTTTCAAAACCTGTGCTTTAGTAAGAAAAGATGAGTGGTTCAGGGGAAGTTGTTTCCTCAAGTGTGGAGGGGAAACTAATCTAATTGTTGTTAATAGCTAGTCCCAAAGTAGTTCAGTAGGCAGAGATAAGTGAGGTTACTGAACTAAATTCAGTTCAATGGTTCTGAGATTGACCCTTTTCCTTCAGATCTGATTCATGTTTTCTTTCTCCCTTTGAATTTAAGAATTCAAATAGAATTATTGAGAGAACAAACAGCAAGGCACTTTGAGTGTCCAGCTGATGTAAACTATCTGACTCTCCCTCTGAGAATGATATGTGGTATCAGGATAAATATAAATTGGATGCTCTTAAAAGGTATCGTTCAAAAGAAAGTTGTTATCTGTCATCAATCAAGTGTCTGATATTCACAGAAACTGGCTACCATTCATTATGCATTTGTTTCTTCTGTTGGATGTACAAGGAAGAAGGTGAAAAGTACACACAGACTATGATATCTTGTTGCTTTCCAAGGGTTAGAAGAGTTCAAGTTCTTCCTCAGAGTGCTCATTCCATGACATGTTTAGAAGCCATTAGTGTGGCAAGGTGATGCCCCTGATAATAAACTGAAGATCTTACTGACCAGATTCAGTGTCTGTGACACGATTAACAGACACCATGAACCAGATTCATGTTTGGCCTTAATGTGTCCAGGCACATCAGAACATTGTGATAACAGAAACACAGAGGCCGGCATGTGGTACTACAAACCTCCTGCTACAAACTCTCAGCGGGATGGATGCCTCGGGTCTATCCCCCATCTTCCCTCCTCTCCTCCTCTCACATCCCCTTTGGACGTGGTACCTTCTGAGTTTCATCTGAAGGCAGTCATGGATTCTAAGCACATTGAACTGCCTGAACATTTGAAGCAGCTGACAAACTTCGTGGTGAAGGCCACCAAAGCGAACATTTTATATAAACCATTAAATCTTCAAGTCAAAGTGGCGGAAAAAAGCTATCAGCTGAGGTTAGACTTAAGATGATTTTATGAACTGAAAGTTAAAACAAGATAGTTAAATGCATTAACTCAGTGTAAATGAGTTTTCTTGGGTGTTTAGATTGTAGGTCAGGAATATAAATAATTTGCCTTATCACTCTGTCCCCATGACTAGATTGTATTTAATCTGTGGCTATTAACTCGAATAAACCAATATTTATTCAAAAAGTTATCATGACCTTGTTTCAATATTTAAACTGCATGTGGAGAGATCCAACAGCTACTAACAGTCTACCATTTCCAAAATGTACATTTTCCTTAGGCTAGTTGATTGAGTTCAGAGATGGTGAAATCCAGGAAGGAAGAGCATATGCCATAACTTGTGGAGGCTGACTAGTCCCACGACACTTGAGTTCCGGCTATGTTCCAAGCATAATAGATATGACATTAGTGAAGCTGTTTTCTTGATTTTCCAGAATAAATTTGAAACCCCTAATGGGCTAGATTATTCTGATAAGCAGGAATACAACTACAAACTTTAGAAGCCTATTCTAAAGTGGGCCTAAACTGGAAGGCTAATAACTCATAAAGGGAAATGTTTTGAATTTACACTTGAAAATGGCTATTGTGCTTAATGAAGCATATCTTACAATATAATTTTATAGCATTGTTCATACAAGAACGGATCACAGCTGATTATAGTTGTATTGCAAATACAACTCCACTCAGTAAGTTACAGCCCATTGCATCCATGCATGTGTGAGAAAACATCTGTGAGAGTGGGCCCAGGTGGACAAGGAAACACAGCTATGTTCATTATGCTGAAGACAGGGAAATGAAAGCAAACAATATCACACATTTACACATTTCAGGAACACTTCCCAAATATCGCAGCTTATGTGTATGGGGGTGGAATTATTCTTTTCTATTTATTATTTTATTTGGGGTGGAGGGAGAGCACAAAGTCTACTAACCAGAAATTTGCAATTATGATGGTTACTTAAAACATTTAGGACTTTAACTTCATCATTTGGGTGATTTTCTCTGCCAAAGATTAATTCTATACAGACACAAATATGTATGACTTTTGTAAATGTACGTATAAAACCATTTGCAACTGTTCAGGTTTTTTTTTTTTTTTAATGATAAAACATTCATTTATTGATGTGAACATTTTTGAATATCCACAAAAAAAAGGATCTGGTGCTGTTAGTAACTATATAGTAAGGCTCAGGAAATATTTCATAGGGAATCTTTTATTTAGATCTTTGGATACCAACTATTTAAGTATTAATTATGAACATAGCAAATCATCATTCTTTTAAAAGGGAGTTGTTAGGGATGAAGGTAGCATGAGAAGATGTTTTATTATTATTTGAGCCATGGGATATTTTAAAGCAAAAAGTATTGAATACCACATACAGGTGAAACTTAAATTTACCATTTAGCAGTTACATTTAAACTGAATTAAACTTTTAATTATTTTCTCCCCACTAACCTATGAGTGAGAACTTTGGAAATAAGCCAGGTACAGGCTAATTTTTCAATTGTTTATTTGTTCTTTTGTATACATATTTATAGCTACATCTAATATCTAGAGAATTAACCTGATCATTAGAATGGTAGCATGCATCAAAATTGTTGATTTCATTAGAACTTTGTTGACCCAAAGAATATATCCTTATTTTAGAGAATTTTAGGCACTAAGCAGGATAGTGGTTATGACAGACTTCAATGTTTTAACTATGAGGTATTTTATGAACTTCATGAATCATACTATTTTTGTAACTTTCCAATTCTATCCTACCTTGACCTTACACAGACACTATTGAATAGAACAAAATAAAAAATAAAAAATCTCTATACTGATAAAGAATATATTCTTCTCACTTCCACAGCCTCTGAGAATAAAGACTCTCCCCTCCTAGAATCAACAAGAATCTGAGCTTTAACTAGATTCATTGAGCTCTCATTGGTGAATTTATTTTGTTAACATAGGATTTGTAAGCAGATAGGAAGTTTTATGAGGTAATTGGAGATATATCATGATAAAAGGTCATTAAATCTTCATTTATACCTAAAACATCTTATAAATTGCAAGACATAATTTCATATATTTTCGTATTGGCCGGTATCACCCTTGTCTGTTCATGTATAAGGAGAATTTTGTGGGAAATGAATGGAAGCCTATGTCCTCGGCAAGCTCCATTCTCATGCAACACGTTTGATGAGGCACTTCCTGCCTTACTAGTTTGTGAAAAAAGATTATTTTGTTTTGTGTTTATTTTGGATTCAACATTGGTTGGATCTTACCATATCACCCACTCTTACCATCTGCTTGACCAAGGAGCTTGAGATACCACATTCAATTACACATTGTTGAATAAAGAAATTGATATCTCCTTCTTGTTGGTTGAGGGTTTATCTTTGTCAAAGTAACAGAGTCTTTCAAGATTTCTTGCTTCCTGTGTACAGGCATGTTATAACTCTAAACATCATCCTCAAGAAAAATTAGATAAGGCACCAAACACTCAAACGTCAGTTTCTTTAATGGGCATACTGAGATCTCAAAGCACAATTCTAACACCAAGAGAGACCAAGGGTAAGTCAGACACCTCCTTACACCTGTCTTTCATCCCACATAGATTTATCTACATAAACCCTTTATGGTTTTTATAAATTTTCTGCTTCTCTAATTCTTCTGAATGATATTTTTCTTTGATATTTTTTATTAGGGAAAAATATATTCTAAAATCACTAGATCAAAATTTACAGAATTTGAGTTAAAATCACCCCCGAGACAAGTTAACTATTAGAAAAGTTTTTCTGTACCTCAGGAAAAGTTGGTGCAGAATTTAAGATTTTGTTTGATCTTAGTTATCCTCAATTAAAAATGTGTACCAACTAGTTTAGTTAATTTTTAGCTTCTCAGATGGAAAAATAAATTATCGAAAACAGCAGCCAGATAGTAAAAAGTATAGAATTGGCCAAGAAGCTGGTATATCAGTACACACTTAAATAGCTATATATTAATAAATCTGATTGTTATTTCAAGTCTAGTTCAAATGCCATCTCTTCTAACCTATCGCTCCAGACCATTGAATTAGTGACTTTTTTCTTTCTGTAATATTTTGCATAGCCATGGAACAGTTAAACAGAAAACACAATCAGCTATTATTGCCAGAAAGGATGCTTAACATCTTACAGACAATAGAAGCCTGCCAACGCTGCTTTCCAATGCAAAATCTCTTGTCTCATTTAACCCTAATCCTGAAGACGTTCTTTCTGCCAAATTATGGAAGAATAATTTTCTGCTTTCAATGCCACAGTAAAGTCAGTAGACACAGCTGGCCAGAGAAGGAACGCATATGGTGGACAACTTAAAAAAGGAAATCTAGGAAAATACCAGCATGGAGACAATTCTTTTAAAGACATTTGGATTTGAGTTTTCTCACATTCTCGGAGAAAGAGAATGTAAAGTCTTTTTCTGAGTTCTTATTAATATCATTATATCATTATACTTAAATTTAAGCATCAAAATAAACCATTTGGTGGTCATCACAAAGTGTGGAATCTGCCAATCTCGAATCACAAATATGTTGTTGCCTTTATAAAGTTAAACATCCTTATATTCATTGCAAAGAGACACCTGGCTTATTTGGATCTCAAATCTCTTCTAGGAGGGTGATGCTCAAATAAAGAAAAATTCTTAGTTACTGTATGTAGGCATTTGTTTTCTGCATTTAGTAAGTTACACCTGTACCCATTCTAAGATGCTCCGTAGAAAATGCCATGAAGGCTACGTTGAACAGTTTGATGAGAATATTTCAGATTGTATATGAAACCTGCACATTGTACCCCTTGATTGCACTAATGTACACAGCTATGATTTTACAATAAAAATAAATAAATTAAAAAAAAAAAAGAAAAATTCTTGTCTCCTCTATTTGTTCACAGCACTTTCTCGTGACACCAGTGGGTAATGATGACATAATGACTTTCTATGTATAACATATCCCTAGAAATAAGAGATGCATTATGTACCTTTAACTATGTGTATAAGGAAGAACATGTGCCCCAAACACAACAAGGATAGAATGTTCACTGCCTTGGTCCGACTTGACTTGACTGTTCTGTAGAGAGATATGACAGTCAAGTCAAAAAATCATTTCACCAAGATTTTGTACTTTAGATAGATTAAACATACTTTGCTTCTTTTTCTGAGGCTAAAATCATGAAAGGTAAAGGCCAAAGCTAAAGACTTGTAATGATGTTCACAAGGTTTTTTGGTTGTTTTTAACCAAAGGTTGAACCAAGGTTGTTAAAGCCTAGCTGTGCTAAAACAAAATAATTAAACTGAAGTATAGAAATAAACAAAGGGTAAATAGGAAGACAAAATACTAATGGAGTTATTTTTTTTATTGTTAAATCATAGCTGTGTACATTAGTGCAATTGCCTGTACCCATTCTAAGATGCACCATAGATGTGGCCCCACCCATTACCCTCCCTCCACCAAAACCTCCCCCCTCCTTCCCCTTCCTTGGCCCTTTCC